>BHFT01018279.1:85000-95754 GCA_004320025.1 Laticauda laticaudata
GGTATCACTAGGCAACCTCAATATCACCATGGAAACTACAAACAACAAGGAATATGAAGCAGCGAGATACATCCTTTTCCAGAATCATCACTGATTCTCTATTCCCCCCTCCCTTTTTTGTGTGCGTGGAAAGGACACATTTCCACTGCAGCTTCCTTCCAAGAAATTCAGGGCCCCATCCCATCAGCTACCTTCCTTAGCTTCCAAACTACCTTGTAAGGTAGGTTAGCCAGGCAACTAGCCTGCTTTCCAAGATTTTGAGGCAAAAGGAATGCAAATGAGAATTCAAATCAGAAGCCAGGTGCCTTAGCAAATCACAGCATAAGAGGAAAATATTTCCTTGCTCTATATTCATTTATGTTCAGGTGTATGTATGTACATTTTCCCATTAGAAGGTGGAAGGGATGAGCTAACTCAGTACACATCTGATTACTATCAGATTCCAGTGATTGCCCTAAATGAATCATGAGCCTCGAGCCAAGTTTCAAAAGAAACTGTGATGACCTAGGATGGGATACAAAAGCAACAATGTCACAAAAACAGGTGAAGTCCCTTTAATTCCTTCAACTTGGCTTTAAAGGTCTAATTATCATTGACTGGAGAAAAAGTTCCCACACCAACAATCGCAAAAAAGGAAGAACTTCCACTCAAACTCAAAATACATATAATTTATAACTAAAAACAACAACACAGACCACACTGAAGCAATTAGGGAGACAAGGCAGGATAAGGGCCTGAAGACATCCACAGATACCGAAATACACACACTGGGAAGGATGCCAGAACTCAGATAAGAACTGAAAGACAAGAAATATTTTGATGCTGTGCTTCCAGCACTGGCCCATGAACAGTTTGTCCTTTTAAACAGTCCTCACAGCTGCAGCCCATGAAAGGGATCAAGGCCCTTTCCTCCCCCATAGACCATACCATTCACATTTCTCCTCTATCCGCTTCTCTCGGATGAAGAAGGGATGGGCCTGGGTCTTCCTCTGAATGTCCAGCTGGCTTGTGCCCTTTCCCAGTTTCCTCCACAACCTCCGGAGCCATACTCCCACTCCCTGTTGGTTGTTCCTCCTCTCCCTCGGAGTCAGATTCTAACAGGGGCATGACAGAAACCAAAATTTTTATTAGGAGCAACGTGTCCAGCATTAACCTGTATGAAGCCAACTCTGACATACATAATTCAGAGTTACCTGTGACCCTGATTCACTCCTACCACCTGGGTGTGTCATAAATCAGATTCTCCAATTAAGCACCTGGGTGTCATCAATCATGTTCTCCAATTAAGGATTTTCATGGACAGAAGATCCAGTAGCTTAGCAACAATCTTTGTAAGATAAGTGTTGGAATGTACTCTCATTTTAAACTGCCACACTGCTCCTTCAGATTTCCTCCCCTCCCCTTGTTTATGGCAACTCTATAACAGGCATAGGAATGCTTTACGAGTTGACATTTACTCTCGTGCATAACGCTGAGCTGATTTGCTTAACTGTATTCCCTCAAAGAAATCATAGAGTAAGCTGAAGAACTCCTACTCGGCTCCGTTTTGTACAACATAACGATCACAGAAACCCACAAACCAACCCGGGGTTGAATGTAGTTTGCCAACTTAGATGGAGAGCTTCAAAAGAAAAGAGGATAAAAGCAAAATGTTTGGAGAAAGAGATGGGTGTTTTAATCTTACGGTAGCTACGATGCATCAAATAACACAAACATAAGCAGGGTTCCAAGAGCAAAACATAAAATATATCTTGACACCAAACATAGTAGCAAGATGTTCTTGCCTAGGGTGGGGATGGCACAACAGAGAATGTGGTGCCAGCTGAACATTGGCCCAATTGTAGCTTTTGCCTGCTAAACGGAATGAGAGAAACTGTCAATTCACAAACTCCCTTCTTCCTATCATATCCCTTCCTTTTAATCCCATTTCACCACAACTGTGAGGTCATTTTAGCTCAGAGTGACCAGCTCAGGGTCACCCAGGGTGTTTGCATACTTCAATACTTAACAAAATAACAGAAGGGACTTTGAAAGTCTTCTAGTCCAACCTCCTGCTCAACCTGGAGACCTTATACCATTCCAGACAGAGGATTGTCCAATATCTTCTTAAAATCCCCCACTGTTGTAGCACTCAGTGCTTCTGAAGTTTTATTGTGTATTGCTCTCATTGTTAGAAAATTTCTCCTTGGTTCAAGGTTGCTTCTCTCCTTAGTTTGTTTCCAGTTGTTGTTTCTTGCCTTGCCTTCAGGTGCTTTGGAAAATAGTTTGTTGCCCTCTTCTTTGTAGGAGCCCCTCAAATATTTCTAATAGAAGCATTATTATTGACTCTTGATGAATGTATATCTGTTCTTTTATGTTCACTGAGACCCTATGCACCAAAGACAAATTCCTTGTGTGTCCAATCACACTTGGCCAATAAAGAATTCTATCAATATTGAAGAATGGGTGTAATTCTAATGTATCTTCAGCAGGTGGCCCCATCTAACTGACCACTGCTGATCTCAGAAAAACTTGGCAGAAAATCTCAGATGAGGCTAGAACTTGAATGAGAGACCACTAAGCAGCTTTAGAATTGCAAGTTAGATCAGGAAATTGAAAAACAATAACATCTGGAAGGAGACAATCATGTACCTCCTCCATTCTGCCAAGCAAAGAATAGGGGTAAAGTAAGCTTGATTCAAGGGAGATATTACAAAAGTCCTTAATTTACAACTATTTGCTCAGTCATCGTTCAAAGTTACAACAGCACTGAAAAAAGTGACTTATGACCATTTTTCACATCTATGACCACTGCAGCACTTCTAAGTCAAGGACCACATGTACTTTTCTAACTCAAGAGCTAGAGTTCTAAGTCCATTGTATCCAGAGTCTCAAGGACCTTCTTCTTAGCTGTGCCTTAACCAAAGCCATCTCAAAGTAGGGTGTTTCATTTTTTAAAAGAGGGAGTAAGGAACATCAGGCCCAGAACGTCTATTTAATCTGGTGCATTTAGGGTAAGATGAAATCTTTGCACAGTTTGAAATTCTGGAATAAAATAAGACCAGCTTTAAAAAATCACTTCTGGATACCAAGACATTTTGCCATTCTTCAGCTCTCTGTGAAAATTAAGTGACCCAGGGTGTAGTGAAGTGCTAAGGGCTTCGAAGAGCTGCTTCCCAACTGTATGAGCAATTCCAGTTCAAATAATTGCAAGTAGAATAAGACTCTGAGTTAAGTGGCTATAAGTGCTACTTCGTGGCTCTTTGCCCTTCCAATGTTCGTTAGCACTACAGAAAGCACAAAATGAGCTATCCACAGAAGTCAGAACGTTCCCATTTCCTTCTTAGGTGGGACTCCTGGCTAAAAGGTCAGCAAAGAAAAATAGATTATTGCTTTCCCATGTGGCTTCCAGAAATCAATCTGACATGAACAGAGAGTATTGTGCAGCATCTGAGACAAGACAGATTTAGGTGATGTGTTTTGTTTTTCACACTTACACCTGTGTGCCTTTTCCAACCAGGTTTAACTTGCTTAGTGTCTATGTTGCCATGCATTGATTGGTCACTTTTTCAGGGAAGAGAAGTATGTGATAGGGAGACGTGTCAATCAACAACCTGGTTCATAAGACTTAGCCAAACCTTTCAGAATTTTATGCGATTTGAATGTTTGGATTGGAAAGCTGAAGAGAGCTGACTGGGAGTTACCAGTCAGTAACTCCCAGTCAGCTCTCTTCAGCTTTCCAATCCAAACATTCAAATCGCATAAACAAACTTTTTGTTGTTTTCAACAACAACAAAATTGAAAACTTGCTCTTGTCACTGTGTAGGTCAGATGTGGAGCAAGCTAACCACGAGAATACAAGCAAGTGGTCAGACAAGAAGACCCAAACTCATTGGTAGTCTCACATTGCAAAGAACAAGGACATACATTCAATTTTGCAACTAATTAGATTGTTGGCCAAGCAGGGACAAAAACAGCGAGGAAAATGGGTTGTCAGTCAACCCAGAATGCTGATTTACCATCAGCTTAACAAATGCTTAGGAACTGAGGACTTGGCAGCACGAGGAATAACAGCCAATCATGGCCATCTATGCAACAATCAATAAGAAGCCACACCCACATACATCCAAAAGCTCAGAAGATAAAACTTCTGGTCTTGGTGAACAACCCAGATTGGATCCTTCAACATTATCCTGGGACATGTTATATTTGTTTTCATTGGTAACGACAATAGAGCCAGAGATGATAGAGCCAGAAATGATAGAGCCAGAGACAATAGAGCCAGGGAAATGATGGAGCTGGAGGCGATAGAGCTGGGGATGATGGAGCCAGGGATGATAGAGCCAGGGACGATAGAGCCAGAGATGATAGAGCCCAGGGGATGATGGAGCCAGGGATGATAGAGCCGGAGGCAATAGAGCCGGAGGCGATAGAGCTGGAGATGATAGAGCCGGGGAAAGATGGAGCCAGGAACGATAGAGCTGGAGATGATGGGGCCGAAGATGATGGAGCCGAAGATGATGGAGCCAGGGACGATAGAGCCAGAGATGATAGAGACAGGGGGGTGATAGAGTTGGAGACGATAGAGCCAGAGACGATAGAGCCAGAGACGATAGAGCCGTGATAGGTGATGCCATCTAGTGTGTGTAATGTGTAGTGCTGCCTTCAAAACTTTCCTGCTTATGTTGGATTTTTTTTTTAAATTGCGATTAGATGAGGTGTCATTTTTATTTATTTATTTATTTGTCAATTGCAAGATAATAGCAATAAGTATAAATATGAGTAAGAATACAGGAAATAGGTACAAATAATAGGACTGGGACGGTAGGAACAATGGCATGCCCCTTAGGTTTCTTTAGGTAGTTGATAAGGCTGAAACAGACCAATAATTTAGAAAAATCTATGGACTGGTTTGAAGAAGTGATTTTGGCCATATCAAAAGCTGAACACAATACCCCTGTATATGGTTATAGTATATATATAGATCCCAGCATTTATCCCAGTTAAATCATGAAGTCTCAAGCCAAACTTCCAAAACTTAAAAAGGATTTATTGAGAGTTAATAGAGCAAGCACTGCTTGGGTGTTGCTGACTTTGAGGACACATCATTCATTGTCGTCACCCTTGACCCTGGTTTTCCCCCACCCCCTGGGTGTATCGTAATTCATATTCTCCAAAGGGACACATCCATAGCCAAGAGTCATCAGTCATGTTCTCCAATTAGAATTTTGCAACACAGAAACTTCAGTCACCCAGTTACTATCTTTGAAAAACTATTTGTGGAATGTACTTTCGATTTCCAAGCTGCTGCACTGCTCTTTCAAAGCCCTTTTCCCCCTCCCTTTCTGTTGGCAATTCTAAAAAGGCAATAGAAATATTTTATGAGTTGACATATAATGCAATTATTTGAACTATTTCCACCTGATAGATGCTCTTAAAGAAGAATCACAGGCAGCAGAAACCGTAAATGGGGAACATGGAGATTTCCCTGCCTTCTGTAAATAATATGGTCAACATTCAAAAATACAGCAACATCATCTATAGATAGCCATATTTCAAGATAGTGACTGAAAGATAAGCATGAAATGATTGTGTGTATCCGGTATTTGGATCAGTGGAACAACCCACGCCATGTGGAAAGGGCTGGAATTGAGAACAGGAAGATGGTGGAGATTGATTGTAGCTGTTGAAAGGATGCAGCTGGATAAGATTTCCTTCAGTTTTTTATCTCAGCTCTGCCCCAAGAGTCATCTTCTTCACTCATTACCGCTTTTGATTTCCATGGCTCTTTATCGCTGAGGGTCACTCAGAGAAGGTTTCCTGCAGATGCTAGCAATGACTGCTGAGAATTATTTGGTCATCATTGCTGCATGGTAATTATGGATCCTGGATATCTCTATATCTATCTATCGATCGATCTATCTGTCTATCTATCCATCCATCCATCCATCCAGCTATTATCTATCCATCTATATTTATTTATCTATCATCTATATCATCTAGTCACTTCAAGCCTTGACAATCTCGTCAGATAAATCACACTACTCTTTCAAACTGATCTTTTCCCCTGGAATTTCAAAGTTTGTTTCTGTAAACATTGTTGGAGATTGAAGAATTTTGAACTGAACGAGGGAAGCCAGGCTGGTTATTAAGATAAAATGAATTGTTCTCAGCCTACATATATTTTATTTACTCTGTTTATTAGTTATTCATTTGAGGCAGACCCATGAACATTTTTTAAATTCTCAGCTTTAACAGAAGGTGGAACAGGTTGGTGGTTAAAGCATTCTGTGTAGGTAGTTTATGAGGGCAAGAACCTAACCAAAGCAGTTATTATAAATATATATTTTTAATTCTCAAATTCCTCTTGAGCATTACTCTGGTTGCAAGGAATGGCAGTCACTCCCCTCCAAGTGCAAGGCAACTTATCCTTGACTGTCTGAGAAAGAATGTTGTTATGTCTAGTCTTCTATGAAATCCCCCCTCCCAAATTCCCAGGCACTGGATGTAGCAGCCTCAAAGCTTCCAAGTAAAAAATGGCTTCCAAGGCTGACAGGTAGATCATTGGGTTTCCTTGGAAGACCAAGGTGAGAAGGTCCTTAGAGATAACAAACTTTAACCTAATGATGCTGCATTTAACTGTAGAACAATTTATGGACTTGTCTGAGGTTTTGCTGGGTCACACTTGCAAGCACCATATGCTGAAGCTGGGCTGTAGGTTAGGCGAGAGACCAACTGGATGCCAACCTGTGTTGAAATTAGCTAGAGTGTTTCTACTTTGCACTACCGTACCACACCCAAAGAACCAGACTGGAAACGATACTAGCAACCCAACTCATAAAAGTATGCTGATTAAAATATTTCAAGAATGTTCTTTTTAGGGCCATGTTTCGCTGTTATGTAAGCGAGATGTTCAATACAAAGCAACACCTTTAGATGATTGAACTAGGGTTCAATTCAAATCTGAAATAGAGTGTTGTACTTAAAAGAGGATGTAAGCAATGATGTTCCCCATTTTTAAAATTCAAATGAGTGCAAAAAAATTTTAAAGAGGAAATCTTACTTAATACTAACCCCACTCTCTGAAAAAAGTTTAGTATGATCTAGCTTCTACTTCTCCATAGCATTTGGTTTTCCAGCATGGCCAAGCTTTAGAGATAGATACATCTCTACCTATACCTATACCTATCTCTACCTATACCTATACCTATATATATATATACCTATATATGTATGCTGTTCAGCTTCCTTCGGGTATTATCCCACGTCATTGTAGTTATGCTTTTAAAGTTGTAGCAACGTTTCGCAGAATCTCATCTGCCATCATCAGGCTTCTGTACTTGTGTTCGTAACTGTGAGTCAGGCTATCACAGCCATTTTAGTTTAACTTTTGAGGCTAGCCTACTGTTGAGCCAGAATAGTTTTTTTTTCTTCATGCTGATTGGTTGGGAGTCTTGTCTGTGAGAAAAAGAACATTCTGACTCACGCAGTAGGCTCCGCTAATTTAACCACTAAACGCGCTGTGATAAGCCTTGACCACAGACGCATCAATACAGAAGCCTGATGATGGCAGATGAGATTCTGCCGAAACATTGCTGCAACTTTAAAAGCACAACTACAATGACGTGGGATAATAACCGAAGGAAGCTGAACAGCATACATGTAAGTACCCACAAAAACTTTAAAAAATAAAAAAACAAATACATACATAGGTATATATATATACATACTCACTCATACACATACATACCTATCTCATCAGTCTGTCTGTCTGTCTGTCTATCCTATCTGTTATATACCTACATACCTAGTCAGTCAGTCAGTCAGTCTATTCATCTATCTATCTATCTATCTATCTATCTATCTTAGTCCATGTCCATGGGCACCCAAGAGAAGACAAGAGATGAGCCATGTATCATGATGACATGATGCAAATGATCTAACTTACTTACATCGGAAGTTGTGATGCAGGTATGAAGACGTGCTCTTAGCATGAGGCTGTCACCCTTTGTCACCATATGTCAACATTTCAGTGTCATTTCACTTTGTTACAGGTGCTGTTTTCTGTGTTTGTAAGAGGATGTGAGAATGACTTTGGGGGACAAGGGAAGAGTCACAGCCAGGGGAAGGATCAGTTAAGAGGCAGCTTAGCTGCAGAAGGAATAGGGGTATGGTGAATTAGTCAGAATTTCTTTGGCTCTAAAGATGACAGGATATGATCAGACTTGCAAGGACTTGCTAAGGTAACTTTCAACAAAGTAGAATTAGTTCATCTGAGTCTGTGCTACTTCTCTGGATTACATTGCAAAGCTTATTTCTAGGCTGAATCTTTCCATGATCGTTTTCCATCTATGGTTCCTTGACTGGCCTTTGGGTGTTTTGGAGACTAGCTTGACCCTCTTCCTCTCTGTGGCAGCCCCTTAAATACTAGTAGACTGCTATCCTGTCTCCCTTGGTCCTTTTCTTCCCTAGACTAGTCACACCCAGTTGCTGCAACTGTTCATTGTATGTTTTAGCCTCCAGTCCCCTCATCATCTTGGTTGCTCTCCTCTGCCCTCTTTCTAGAGTCTCAATATCCTTTTTATAGTGTGGTGACCAAAACTGGATGCAGCACTCCAGGTGTGATCTTACTAAGGATTTAGAGAGTGGTATTAGTACCTCCCTTGAACTCGATTTTATCCCTCTGTTAATTCAACTTAGGATTGCGTTGGCTTTTTTGGCTGCCCCCACGCACTGCTGGCTCATATTTAATTGATTGATTGGAAGTCTTCCTTTGAGGTTTTTAATCATTATTATTCCTACAGTGATTAAAAGATAAAAATACGTACTTGGATGTGTAACATCTGTCTCAATGAAACCTCCCTCTCAAATAAATAAATACACATATATGCATACACACTTACATACATATGTGCAGTATATATGTAGTCCTTGATTTACCATCAACTTGAGCCCATTTTTTGTTGCTAAGCAAGACAGTTGTTAAGTGACCCTTGCCCAGTTTTAAGACCTTTCTTGCCACAGTTGTTAAGTGAACCACTGCAGTTGTTCAATTAGCAACATGGTTGTTAAGTGAATCTGGCTCCCACATGATGTCAACTCATAAAATATTCCTATGGTCTTTTTAGAGTTGCCAACAGAAAGGGAGGGGGAGCAGTGTGGCAGTTGGAAATCAAAAGTGCATTCCATAAATAGGTTTTCAAAGATAGTAACTTGGTGATTGAAGTTTCTGCTGCGCAAAATTCTAACTGGAGAGCCTGATTGATGACTCTTGGCTATGGATGTGTCCCACTGGAGAACATGAATTACGATACACCTAGGGGGTGGGAGAAAACCAGGGTCAAAGGAGACAGTGAATGATGTGTCTCAGAGTCAGCAACACCCAGGCAGTGCTTGCATCTTAACTCCCAGTAAATCCTTTTGAAGTTTTGAAAGTTTGGCTTGAGACTCATGATTTAATTGGGGGTAACTGCCAAAATCCTGACACATGGACTTCGTTTTTCGGAAGGTTCCAAAAGGGAATTGTGTGACTCCAGGATGATGCAACCGTTGTAAGTACGTTTCAGTTGCCAAGTGCTTGAATTTCGATCACGTTTAATGACCATGGGGACACTGCCAGAGTCATAAGTGTGAAAATGGTCATACGTCATTTTTTTCAGTGCTCTTGTAACTTCAAATGGTCACTAAACAACTGTTTAGTTGAGGACTACCTGTGTATGTTTGTGTGTGTGCATGAATATATATGTATATGTATATGTATATACTTATAAATTGAGAGAGAGAAAGAGAGAGAGAAAGAAAGAGATATATGATAGGATGGATGGATGGATGGATGGATGGATGGATGGATGGATGGATGGATGGATAGATAGATAGATAGATAGATAGATAGATAGATAGATAGATAGATAGATAGATAGGTAGGTAGGTAGGTAGAGGGGATAGAGGAGATAGATAGATAGATAGATAGATAGATAGATAGATAGATAGATAGATAGATAGATAGATAGAAACACACACAGAGAGAGAAACTTAAAAAGATGGGTATTCAAATGTATCTTCCTGAAAAATACCCCTTTGAAGGTGAATCTTCAGCCCCCAATTTAATTACTGTTTTGGATTGCTAAGAACCGCAACATCTGATAAACAGCAAAAGTTTCTATCTCGCCAAGGATTAGCCTGAGCATCAGCTCCAGGCAGGCGTTGCATCCTGTGAAAACAAAACAAGTCTAAAAATGTCCTATGGATTTATTAAAAGGAGGTAAATGGCATATGTCAGAGTTATTTCCTTTGTAATTAAGAAAGCAGCCGAGGTTGGAAGAATGTAAATGGAGGCTGTTGTAATTACTTGTTACGCTTTGATAGGAAATCAGGCATGCAATTTATCCAAATACCTTTAAGTAAATTGCATGAAGCACGCTGTAATTCAATCTCCAATTTATATTTGACTTCCAGCAATTATCTTAGTTCATCTTTTCCTAGTTGACTTAAAAAGAAAATCATTATAGAACAGAAGTAAGAACACTTAAAAATGTGCATACTATTGTTGTTGTTGTTAATTAGCTACCATTAGTTGTATGGGGTATACATCTATATATAGGGTTGTGTGTATATTTGTGTGCAACTAGGTACACGTTTGTGGATGGATGAAATCTACTTCATGTAAATCTGTACCACAATTTCTATGACTATGGAGATTCTCAATCCTACAGGTCAAAAGTGGTTGGGTTTTTTTTTTTTTCAAAAGGCAACTGAAGTTGCTTGGATTTTTCCTT
>BHFT01018280.1:0-13554 GCA_004320025.1 Laticauda laticaudata
AGCGAGGTGAGGCCTTCCAGGAAGGAGGCAGCCAGGCCAGCTCGACCAACCTGGACAGAACAGGAGGGAGCAGCAGAACCAACTCAACCAGCCTGAGAGAGCCAGGCAGGAGCAGCAAGGCTGACTCACCCATCCAGGAGGTTCCATGGAGAAGACACAGAGAAAAGGAGACCCTGACCGAACCGATGGAAGACCACACTGAGACTGAACTGCACAGGTCAAGTAGGACCCGCAAAAGCCCCACCTATCTGTGTGACTACGTTACGCACGTTGGACGAAACCAAGAGGGGAGTGGTGTTGTGTATAAGAATTGAAATACTCCAAACCTTAATCTGATTGGCTGAGCAGGCCATGATAGGATTGGTTAGTAAAGTACCATTGTAATTGGCCTGCCTGATGGCGGGAAAACTTAAAGAGCTGTCATTGGCCACAAGCCGCGAGCAGCTGCTATAAAAAGGGCTGCCGCAGCTGCGTAACATTCTGTTACGAAGTCACTGAATTAGTTAAAAATAAAGAGCTGTTTGATGAACACCGGTCTCGAGTACTTCTCAGAACAGAACATTCTTATTGCCTGCAGTTAAATCGGGAACAGGACTTGGTTTAAGCAATTCTTCCTGTTTTGAAAAGTGGTCTTATCCACATGCCAGTCTGCTGGGCAAGCACAGCTTCTGGTTCTAAGGCAAGAGAGGGAAGGTTCTGGGAAAAGGGAATTCTTCTCTAGAAGTGCAGTCTCAAAATGGCTTGAATCCTTGTGTCTTCAGGCCAAGGCTTAGCAGTTGTTGGCAATATTGTGAGTTGTGACAGAATGATTGCCTGAGAAGTCTATAAAAAGAAGAAAAGAAACTTGTCTTGACTTGTAGATTCAGAAGTGCAGATTTCTCCTTCCACCCTTCACATCTTGTACATCTCTTCAGTAGAAAGCAGCTGAATGATAGGGACTATTATTCCAAGGGGGTGCAAGAGCCAGGGAATCAGAACTCTTTGTTGCAATCTATTGGCAATGCTTTTTTGTTGCTGTTTCTGCAAATATGATATGGTACCATAGTCCATCTGTACCAGGAGTCGCCAACCTTTTGGACCTTAGGGACCACCAAACTCATAATTTTAAAACCCAGGGACCACTAATCGGTTCTGTGGGCATGGCCTAATTTGTGGATGTGGCTTGGTGGTCATGTGACTGGCTGGGCATGGCTTGTGTGTAAATATTATAAATATTTATGTAAATATTGAATTTTTTATTCAAAAAAGAGCAACTTTTACCCAAAATCTGGCAAAGCAGGCAGACAGATTGAGTTGCTCACAGAATCAAAGATTTATTCAGTGATCTATCTATTTGCCATTGGCTAGCTCAGTCCCTCAAATTTGCTTGCCGTGAGTCTGCACTGAATAACAGAACCTTCAATCCTAAGGCAGGTTCGGCTGTGCTTAAAAGCAGAGCCGATGATCTAAAGACTAGCTAGAAAGCAAAAAATCCAACAATTTCCCGCTTCCTAGCTAATCTAAATCTCCTGGCACAGCAGAACAGATGATGGTTGGAAGAAGGAAAAATAGCAATTTAGCAGGCAAATTTTCTGGGTAAGGAGTGAGTGGGCAGGGGTGTTCCTGCGGGCCATGTGGATGGCACAGCCTTGTGTTTCTGCACAGCCTGGATTAATTGCTTTGGGTGTGTGTGCTCTGGGGGTGAGATTTCTCTGCAGCCCACCAGAATTTTCTCATGGCCCACCAGTGGGCTGCGGACTACCAGTTGGCGACTGCTGATCAAGATTAAAGATGTAGAAGACAAATGAGAAAAGAAATAGTATTTTGACCACAGCAGTAACAAAAATAGAGTAACAGAAATCCAGTTTTCTGTATTTGAGCATTTTGATTTCTCCTTCCATTGCAAACACAGACATTCAAAGGGCAGTTTTGGATAACATCAGAAAAAGGGCCAGGCAAAATCCAACTGACACCTGCCTATCTGTTGGCTATCAAAAACCAGTTTGCTGAAAGCACAGACAGGAGCTGCTGAATCAAGGCCTCTTACAAAAGAGAACCAGTTCACATATTTTAATTACAAATCTTCCTTGTGGAATAAATTATGTAATGTGAGACACAACCTGAATCTATAACCCAGCCTGGGATATTATCAGTCCTTGGATTCTGAATTCTGTTGTTCCTTGAGTTATATTTTTTGAGTCATGGATTTTAAATCAGTGTGACAATATCTGCAGGTAAATAAGCAAGACATTGCTGGTACAGCTGCTGAGATTCTTCAAATGCGTCACAGCAGATTTATGTAAAATATGATCTATTAAACAACAACAACATAATCCAGGCAATAACTAAAAATCAGCCTGATACACTTAGTTTAGATTAGGATCCAGAAGAAAAATCAATATCTGAAGCAGTTAATAGCAAGTGTGAAGCCACACTGAGTGTTCATAAACATACAGAAATACACAGCTGACACACTATAGAGCTCAAGAATGACATGTCCTAAATATTACAATGATAAACATTGTGAGTTTCAGAAAGAAAAAAGAAAGGTGCTTGACAGAAGTCCAGGGAGAAAATATCTGCTCAGTTATGAACCTTGATTTACAACCTCAAGTTACGTGGACAAATAATAATTGGCCATTTTAATGTATCATTGTGAGGAAGACAATAACATTAGTTTATACTTTTTTGAAGCAAACCAGGATTCTATTTCTTGGTTACGTATGGACACCTTGCCTTTTCTCTCATTGATAAGTAAGGGACTCTCTCATTCATGTTGTAGCTTAAGCTAGAGAAATAAAGTCTGCCTCAAAATTGCACTGCGAGCTTTCTGATTCATAAGGATTTTGACCCTATAACTCTTCAGCATTTGTTTGATGCCCAAACATTTAACCATACTGTCTTTCTTTAAAAACAAGTGATAAAATAAATACTGGTGACAATACAGAGAACTCATAAAATACAGCCACCAGTTCTGTGCCTCAAGAAAGCAGTAATTCAAATGACTGGTTGATAAACTGAGATGGACATATTATAGTTCACACTGAGTGATTCATTTGGACAATGCCCCAAATAAATAGGGTAACTTTAGTTTTAAACATCCAAGAAGGAATAATACTGTGTTGAAATACTTCTGGAAGTTCTTTGTTTTTAGAAAATTCAAATGCAGAAATGCTGTATGTGCTAAAGTTGTCACACTATCTTCAGTGGGTATTCTGAAACCTTGACTGATACATGAATTTGGTCACTTTCTTGAATTTTTAGGAAGAAACATGGAAATCATGGAAAATTGAAAAAGGTAATTATGCTGTTCTGCCAAAGATTGGCCACCCTGCCACCCCTAAATGTGAGGTGGGGGGAGAGATTGTAACCCATAGACAAAATGTACAGTATAAGTAAAATATAATATTGGGTAGATAAAGCGTCAAATGGCACATATCACTTAGTGATGGAAGAATGGATTCTGACATTATAATTGATTAAAAAGCCATATATTTTGGCAATGGTGAGGTTACAAAAATATTAGTTTGACTTTAGGCTCATCAAAGTTGGGCTATTCCTTCAGGGTCAGACACTGCAATTTCTCAAAATGCTGGTGGCCACCATAGAATTGCTTTGTAATTCAACAGTGGTAGAAAGTGTAGAAATGAAATTGATGTGAACCACTTATGTGATAAAGGTGAGACCATGTTGCCTCTCAGAGCCTTGAGATCCCATTTCCAATATGAAAACTGTCTCACAACCCTCTCAAAAGCAAAAATAATTCTTCTGAAACTTAATGATTTTGTTACAGAGTTAGGAACTTTTTCATGATAGAAATAATTGGAAACAACAGTGTTTTCCATTGCTGAATCTTTTAGTGGAAGCTGGACAATAACTGAGGGTATTCTATTCTGGATTTTCTGAATAACAGTGTTGAACTTTAGAGATATGAATTTTGGGAAGCAGAGAAAGCCAGCCAATGATACCCAAATAAAAATCAAAGTAGCAATTCTACTGTTTTCATGGAAGAAATGGAAAATTCAAGTTTTTTAGGTTGTCCGGGTTTGACTAGAATACTTGCTTATGGTCTCCTAGAATTCCATTGTGAAACTGTACTATTAGCAAGGTATTTTTCCTAACATGCAGTTATATTCTGCTTTCCTGTACTTTTAATCTGTTATTCTTGCCCTCTGGAAGGAGAGAAAATAGGTCTTGTCCATCTTCAGTGTAAAATCCTGTCAGGTGTTTGAAGAGAGCTATTTACCTCCTCCCCAAATTGTCTTTTCTCAAGGCTAAGTGTGCTTCATTCCTTCGATTTGCTTAACTTTCTGGACATGTATTGAATCATGATAGTTCTGCCACCACTGGTGGGAATTGAATTGAAAGAAGAGCAAAACACGTCACCAACTACTAATGTGTTCTTCTTCAGATGGCCAGGAGGACTGTCATTTCCACATATTCCTAGCACTTCAAAAAGAAAGAATGTGCAGGTAGCAGATAAGAAGATAAAAGTTTTTGGCTGACTGGTCAAACTGGAAAAACAACAATACAAGGTACCCTGGAATTTGAACTATAAAGAACAATATTGTTCCTAAAGAAGAATTTGAAGCTGTGAATGAGAGGGGGAAGGGAAAGGATTTTTTTTTTCTTTCCTTCCCCATATTAACAACTAAGAGATTTAAGTAAGAAACTGACAAAATCCACTTTGACATTAACAGGCATTTAAGCTGAAAATAAATGTCAAAGGGATAATAAAGACTTCTGGATTTTCAAAAACTTTTAAAGAAGGAAAGGAGAGAAAAGGAAAAAACAAAAGGGTGGGGTCTGGAAAAATGGAGGAGACCACCTGGAAGTAAAAGGAATTAACAGTGAAACTTTAACAAGATTCCTAAAAGATACATTTTAACGGAAACTTTGTAACAAGATAAGAGAACCCCAGGAAGAAAAGTGGAAAAAAAAAGCAAGAAGAAACAGCTTTGGATAATTTGGATTACTTGGTGTTTTTTGGATTTTTGATTATTGGATCTAAAGGACTAAAATTAATTGGTGGTTGTTTAAAAGTTTTTAAAATGATATCACTCTGGAAGAACTGAGAATGGAACTTAAAAAACAGAAAGAAGCACAAGAAGAAAGAGGTTCTTTTGATTTCGTATTTCAATTTTTAGAAATGGAGATTGTGAACTATGAGAAAACAACAGAAATGCTGTAGAAAAAGAAGGACAGCAAAGAAGAAGCCATTTTCAATGATCAAGTATTTCTATGTGGGGAAAAGAAAGGAAAGGGGGGAAAGAGAGTGAAAAATTTAAGACCGAAAAAACAACTCCAAAAAAGAATAGTTTGGAAAGTAATTATAACATTAGGAAGAAACAGAAGAGAGGATCAAACAGAAGAGAGAATCAGAATTAGAGAGAGAAAGGGTCAAAAAGGGAAGGGAGAAGAAGAGAGAGAAGAGGGAAAGGAAAAGAATTATAAAGGACAGAACCAGGACATAGAAAAACAGGGAAAATATACAAGACACAGAGATAATGGGTGAAAACTTAACTGAAAGGGGGATTCTGCAGGGGGGTACATAAGATAGTATTGTTATATTAGAAATAGAAATGAACTTTGAAAATATGAAACAAGTGGTGATTAAAATGATAGATAAAATACTCATTGTAATGTAATGGAATGTTTAATAAATAAATGAAATAAAGAGAATGAGAAAATGAGATTAGGAAAGGAGAGGAACATTTTAATTATTATAAATGTGTTATAAAAATTTAAGTGTAGAGGAATATGAAAGAAAAACATGAAAAAATTATGGAATATTATAAGTGTTCCTAGAAGTATGATATCCTATTGAAAAGAAATGTTAAAGATGTAAAGGTTATAACTAGCATTAATGATAGAGCTGAATTGGAATAGAAAATATTTATTTTATTTATATTGTTTATATATATACTTTCTCTTTTAGAACTTAATGCGTATTTTAAGAATGTACCAAGCAGAATTCGACTGGAAGTTATTGTGTTATATTGATGTTATAATTGTAAAGGCATAAACTGAAGTTTAAATAAAAGTTGAATGGATAAAATTAAAAGATACAAAGGTGTCATCCTCCAATTAGTGTAACTACAGGGGAAAATTTTGTTTAATGAGAAAAGAAAATATGAAATTGAAACAGAACAGACAAAAGTATAAATATGATGAGTAGAAAGGTATTGAAACTTAGAAAAAGGTATATATAATTGAATTTAGAAAGGAATGAGATAATTAAAAGTAAGATTCAGAAAACTAAGGGAAGGGAAAAATTATTGAGAAAATGTTAAAATAGTAATAAGACATGGAATAGAACACAAAGATGAATATGAAATTGAATTTGTGTCTGTATGGAGAAGTGATAACCCTGGACCATGTTATTCTCAAAAAAAGAAATTTTACTTGTATTATGTTTTGTGAAAACCCAAATAATTTTTTATAAAAAAAAAAGTTACTGCAAAGCTAGGGCATGACCTACTTGCAGAAACAGCAGCCAGAAAACTGCAGCAGAAGAATCTCTGAATATGTTTCATTTCTTCACAAGGAAGCCTTTAAAAAAAAAAAATAGCCTTCAGAAGCCAAACAAAACCCTAGACTCCTGGCTTTCAGAAAACAAAGAGCATAAGACATACAGTGGAAATTTTATGATTCCTGGTGGTGTCTTTTACTAGCTCTCATGTGAGCTATGTCCCCGCTGTATTTGGCTGTGATACATTTCTGCTAATGGAAAGCACTTCTCAAGTCTGATGGCAATCTCAATTTGGAGCTGCCTTACCTGCCACCATAATTCATACTGCCACCTGAAAAGCTGTTAGGAGGATTGGGGCACATGGCAGAAGATGCACGCAAAGGTTTGTGCCCATTGGGCAGCTCCTACTCCAATGTAAAATGATCTGATTTTAGGAATATGGATCTCAATTTCAATTTGGGCATTTATTTACATAACTGGTTATATGGATCTTTCCCAGTATTTCCTTTCTCCCTTGCTATATGAAATAAAACCACTCAGTGGCTAAGACACTGAGCTTCTCAATCAGAAAGGTTGGCTGTTCAGTGGTTTGAATCCCTAACACCACATATCAGAGTGAGCTCTCATTACTTGTCCCAGCTTCTACCAACCTAGCAGTTCGAAAGCATGTAAAAATGCAAGTAGAAAAATAGGGACCACTTTTGGTGGGAAGGTAACAGTGTTCTGTACACCTTTGGCATTTAGTCATGCCAGCTATGTGACCACAGAGACATCTTCGGACAGTGCTGGCTCTTTGGTTTTGTAACAGAGATGAGTACCACCCCCTAGAGCCAGAAACAACTAGCAAGTATGTGCAAAGGGAACCTTTACCTTAATAGCACACAGATAACCTATGAGGAATTGCTTACATTTAAATGTAAGAAAATATTTGAATATGTAATTCTAGTTGAAGTGGTCTCTGGAATCCTTGGCCCATTCATCTCATCCTGGCTCAGAGAATCATAGTGCAGTCTTGTGAATATGCAAATTACTTAGTATTAATTGCCACCAAAAGCCATTTATTCCATTTTAAAGTCTTAGAACTCAGCCCAGGCAGTAAGACCAAAATCATTTCTGTCTTCATAATTTACTTTTTTATCATTCTTTCTAAAGCAATCCAGAATTGACTTTTACTGCCATGAGAGGGCATAAGCTAATATATAAATGTACTTACAGCACTAGTTGTAGCTTTTGCTTCAGAACAAGGCTGTACTAGTCAGCTGTTTTAAATACTTGAGAAGAAACAACAGGATTACCAGTCCTAGAACAATAGCTAATCACAGATTCAGTTTGCCTTCAAATTCGTTTGCTTCAGAAAATAGTTAGATCAAATCAGAAAGTTGCCAGACTTGGATTTATGCCTAGAAAGAAAATATGACAAACACTTGGAACTTTTTGTTCTCCCCCACCCCAAATAAATAGCATTAAAGATCCAAGCATAAAAATCCCCAAAGTTGTAAAGTAAAATTAGACCAGGGCTCTCTCCTGGTCCAGCTGCCAATCCAAAACTGGTACATACTGTATGATCCTGCAACCTTTCAGTAAGTCAGATGGGAAACATCTGAAAGATAAGTATCCTCTGAATTGGGCTTGACACCTGATGGCCTTATGGATGGATGGATGCAGGTTTTGGATAAACAGAGGGTATTTTCTAGAAAAGGAAAGAAAGAAAGAAAGAAAGAAAGAAAGAAAGAAAGAAAGAAAGAAAGAAAGAATGTTCAATTTTCAAGGAAGGTGTTCCTCTTGTTAGAAGGAGAGAATGAAACTTTCCAAGGGTCACCAATCATTCTGAGTTTGTAGGATCAAAAATATAAGATAATAACCAAGAACAGTCTTCTCATGCAACCTTCTGCCCAAGGCAAGAGTCCTTATGCCATCCCAAGCAACTGATTGTTCAATCTTTTCTTGAAAAATATCTAGTGATGGAGCACCCAGAACTCTGGGAAGCAATTGTAAACTGTCCCATTTTTTAATTATTCTCACAGGAAATTCCTCCTTAGTTCCAGGTGAGATCTCCCTCTGAGGAGCTTCCACCCATTGCTTCTTGCCACATTCTGTAATGTTATAGATAATATTATTATTAACATATATAGTCCTTTCACATCCAGTAATATGCAACTCAACCCTTTTTTATTTAATATTCAAAATGTTATCACTGACTTTTTCAAGAAAAGCAACAGACAACACCTATACATGCCAGTTGACTATCCAAATTCTAGCCAGGCCTGAATTTACTTTTGTTTCTGACTCAGAGTGATCAACATGCTGTCACCACTAGCTGAAGCCTCTGTGAACACTGGTTCATGTCATTTCTCTTTTTAGAATGAAAAGTATTTTTCTTTAAACCTCTTATGTATTTCATATGTACTGGGAGATAGAAATATTTGTGAATATTTTGCAGGATAAAATGACAGAAAATCACCCATTCAACCATCAGATCCAAAACTACTCCAAAATTAATTTCCAAATTAATAGAAATGGAAAGAGATTGATGGAAAAAAAGCTTTATTCCAATCAGTTTGATATAATATCTGAGAAAATCCTGGGAAAGATAAGCAAGGAACAGATTCATTAGCCCCTAAAAATGAACACAGTGATTATGAGAAGCCAGCATGAGTTTCTTAAGAACAGAACATGTCAGATAAACTTTATTGCCATCTTTGAGAAAGTGACTAAATTAGTGGATGAGGGAAATGCTGTGGATATTGTGTACTTGGATTTCAGTAAGGCATGTGACAAAGTAGATCGCAGCTTACTTCTTGGTAAGTGTCATGCCCCTGGTGCAGTAGATCAAAGTAGATCGCAGCTTCCTTAGAGGAAGAGGAGGAATAGCCAACAGGGAGTGGGAGTGTTGCTCGAGAGGTGGTGGAGGAGGCTGGGGAAGGGCAGAGACTGGCTGAGCAGTCAGAGGAGGATCCAGGCCCATCCCCTATCCATCCTAGNTAATTGTGTGGTTAGAATTGCTGAAGTCAATTAGTGTTCACCTTGAAAGAGGCTTATCTTTATTGGCATTCTTCCCATGGACTTTTCTCAGTTATTTTCCTGGAGTTTGTAATTAGTTATCTTGGCTTGCTTCAGAACTCTCATCAATGCGGTTTGTTTTGGTTTTCTGTTTGTCTCATTATTTACTTTTGTGACTTTAAACTGTGCCTAATAAAACAGTGAAGTTAAGTTGAAGGCTTTACAGGACTTTAATATATGTTTTGGGTTATTTTGAGAGACTATGGGTCATCACAATAAGATAGAACAATGTGGAAGATCCACTAACTAGGTGGATTTGCAGTTGGCTAACCAATCACACTTAGTGTGTGGTCCTCAACTGAACTACAGGAAGCCATTGAATTACAACAAAGAGAAGGTTTAGTGGTGACATGATAGCTGTCTTCCAATATTTGAGGGCTATAACAGAGAAGACATGGTTGATTTATTCTCCAAGCAGCTGAGGGTAGAACAAGAAGCTAAAGAAATGTCTTAGATGAGAAGCGAAGCATCTTCAAAGAAAAAACAGAAAATCCAGTTGCCTCTTCAAAGGAAAAAAAAAGCATCTTTGGCACAACCGTGACTTGGATGACTGAGATCTCCATAGCAATAGCAATAGTACAGACTTATGTACCGCTTTGCAGTCCTCTTGAAGTGGTTTACAAAGCCAGTATACTGTCCCCAACAGTTTGGGTTCTTGTTTTACCAACCTTGGAAGGATGTAAGATGAGTCAACCTTGAGCCTGGTGAGATTTGAACTGCCCAACTGCAGGCAGTCAGCAGAAATAGCCTGCAGTACTGCACTCTAACCACTGTGCCACAATGGTTCAGTGGTTATACAGACTCAGGCTCAGGTTAAATAGACATTTAAAAAGAAGCTATGGGTGGAAACTTGTCAAAAGTGATGGAACTAAGGAGAAATTTTCTGACAGTGAGAGCAATTAATTATGAAATAGCTTGCCCCTCAGAATTGTAGGTACTCTTGTCAGTGGAGGTTTTCAAGAAAATATTCATTTATCCAGGATGGTATAGGATCTCCTGCTTTGAGCAGCGGGTTGGATTAGAAGACCTCTGAGATCCCTTCGAGCTCTATGATTCTAGTCGAGTCTAATACAAGGTATGTTCAAACATATCCTGAGCCATAAACATGTCAAAAAAGCTGGAAAGTCCTTCAAGTATTGAATGGAGGTAGTATTTCAATGATAAATACATGACTCTTCTGTTGATAAAGTTAGTTAAATGTTTTAGTAAAGATTTTAAAGGGGGAGAGATTTTCAGTGTAGGTTCCACCTTGATTTTTTTTGAAGTTCTTTTGTGAACACTATTTGAAGTTTTACACTTCCCTGTTTCAGTTTCATAGCATGTCACTGGCAAATAGCATGAATAAGCAAGCATTGACATGCCAAAGGTGAAAGGCAAATAATTGTCTTATTAAAACTCATACCAATGTTCAGGGAAAAAAGATGTTCCTCTTGTTAGAAGAAGAGAATAAACCTTCCCAAAGGTCATCAATCATTCTGAGCATATGGGACAGCCCTTTTGATCTCAAATTATCTATTACAGCCCTTTCTTCCATACAAAATAATAGTAATTCTGATAACATTGAGAACATTTTTAAATCTTTTAGATCTATCTATCCTCTATCTATTTATCTATCTATCCATTTCTATCATCTATCTAGCTTTCTCTATCATCTATGTATCTATCATCTAGTATCTATGTATCTATGTATCGTCCTATGCTATCTATCATCTATCTATCTACTCTATCTATTCTATCTCTAATCTATCTATTATATTAGTGTGTGTGTGTGTGTGGTGTGTGGTGTGGTTGAAAATTGAACCACAGGAAGACATGAGGTGCTCGAAGAAATTGATACTTGCGATTTCGCTAAAAGAAAATGAATTCTTAACCATACTGAAGCTGAAGCTCAATATTCGACACCAAAATGAGAAAGAGAGATGTCATTGTAAAAGCACCCCTGATCGTTGGGGAAGATTAGGAAAGCAAATGAAGAAGGGACCACAGAAGATGTGATCGGATATATTAGTAACCCATTGATACAAGAAGCATGGATCTGGGCAAACCTCTGGGAGACAATAGAGGACAGGGGGCCTGGGTATGCGTATGGTGTCCATGGGGTAGGGTGAAGATTGGACATGCACTAGAGGATTGAAAAATAACAATATATATGTAATAATTCCAAATTATATCTTATTTCATCTTTTTAGGAAGTCATGTTTAATTGTTCCATTGGAGGCCTTTCTAAAGACCCAGTCCCACTAAGCACACACACATGATGAACAAAAGAGGATGTAAAATGGGCCAAACAAAAGCTTGCATCCACACATTGAAACGCCGACTCGCCATCCAGATGCTTGTACTCATCTGCCAATACAGCTAGATAATATAAGCTCTCTCTGTTTACAATCCATCTACTGCTATTTCAACCTGCTCAGAAAGTTTTTTGACCCATGCCACAAAACTTTTTGAGGCCGGAAATGAACTTTCTGCCGAGACGTACGATCTACATTCGTGACACATACGAGCAACAAATGTCTATGTCCGTTGTCATCGTTCCACATCCTCTGGGCCATCTCTGGCCATCACCACGCACACTCACATCCACTGCAAAGCTGAAAGTGGAAAGAGGGAAGGAAGTGAAAGGTACACGGATACGTCACACAGTGTTAGTAGCACACAGAAAAATAGATAAGGAATGTAAGTGAGATGCATCTCATATGTAAAGCATTAAAACGGACAAAACGATTGTACCCGTATGATGCTATCTCAGATATTTAGGATGTCTGAGTATGCTAGAGTATGTGGAAGGAACCACGTAGCAGAAACCGACAATAGTTCCTATAAAAAGGGGGAAGGAAAATACCCTGGATCTCACTTATCAGTCAAGCCAGCCGTGTTGTCAGACATCTTCACCTTGTTCTTACGCTCTTCCACTCATCAATTGATCTCCACCAGGATCATCACACCCTCATTTTGGTAGTTGCAATCATTCAACACACCAGAAACGCAAACCTCTCACTGGCGTTTCACACTTTTCTCTAAAGGGCAAGAGAAAGGAGACGCAAGAGCTGGGTTGGGTCCGAAAGTGGATCAGAGAAGAGTGGAGTTTGGAGTATGACAAGCTCCGCGATCGGTAGGAATGAAGAATGAAGAACACTCGTGCATTGCCACGCACTTCATGTGGATAAGCTCCAGCATTGTTTTGACGAAGTTGTGAGGCGGCTGACACCACAGGTTCTTGACAAGCAGAGCACAACTTACGGCCCAGCTGGACGCTGGGCTCGAAGGGTGGCACTGACTCTGCGCCACCTGGCCTCAGGGAACACTTACAGGAGCATGCAGTAGCAGCTGGAGGTTGCCACACAAGCTGGTGGCAGGCCATCATATGGAAGAATACCTTGCGAGGAGCGTCCTCCAGTGCCCTTCACTGAGAGGCTTGGAAGAAAGTTGCAGAGCAGTGGTATCAGAAGTGGAACTTTCCCAACACAATAGACCGTTGGCGTAGCCATAGATGGCAAGCAGTGGGCCTGAAAAGTTGCAAGCCAGCGGGTTCCTTATTCAATACACGGGCCTCTTCAGCATCATCCCTTCTTCGCACATGGTCAACTCGCTGACACAAGTTATATACATCGATGCTCTTAGAGCAACGGTGCTGCTTCAAACTAGCAAGGTATAACAGTGGCAGGTCACTCAGGAGGGGAGGAATGCACTCATCATGGGCTTCAGATCAGACCCCTGCCCCCGACGCCGCAAGATGTGCCCTACTTCATCGGGGGGATGAATGCCTTCTCCTCAAGAATACCTCATGAAGCACTACACTTACAGATGCCTACCCGTAGAAGAGAGGTCTTCACACTACAAGGCTGTCCGGGCAGGCAGAGTGTGGAGAAGCTTTGGCAATCTCTAGCCACAAGTTCCAGGTACTTTCACCACCATGCAGCATGAACCAGGGACTGTGAGAAGCATTCATGGGAAGCTTTGCTGCATATATGCACAATTCTCATGAACACCCATACCTCAGTGTTGCAGAAACGTCTTGTGGACAGTCAACAAGGCAAATA
>BHFT01018281.1:0-31349 GCA_004320025.1 Laticauda laticaudata
GCAAGAGAGAAGGGAAAGCAGAGGGGGGGAAGGTCTCCCGAACATCCAAGCTGTCGCCGCCCACCCACCCGAGGATGCAAGGGGGGGCAATTAAGTCAACCCCAAAAAGATGGCCTAGCCGTTTTTTCGGGGGTCAAAAAAAAAATAAGGCCCGGCCTTATTATGTGAGAAACACGGTTGTTACAGTGGGCTCTCGCACTTAGATCATTAGAGATGAATATTCCATTTTCTAGCCTGTCTCTCATTTTTCTCTTGGGATTATTGATTCAATCTCTTCATTTGAATTCCTTTAATCATTTATTTCATTTTAATCTATCTTCCCAATTATTCAAACAGCCCATCCCTTATAGAGGGGCTTTGTACCGTGTACACGTAAAATAAGAAAACTTATGAAAAAAAAAGCAGTATATATAAACTTATTTAGATCAGCAAGGTCGAATTTTAAAAATTAATTAAAAATCATTAGGTTTTGCACAGCTCAGAATCCGAATTAACCCGCTGAAACTCTGAATATGAGGCAACTGATAATTAGCTTTATCATTGATCAAGATTAAAGCTGGGTGTTTTTAATCTCCTGCCTTAAACAGAGAGGGCAGAGAGAGAAAAGGAAAGGCCTAACTAAAACTCTTTTTCTTTTTATAGTCTGCTACATAATCCATGCAAAACCCATCATCATGTAAGAAACCTCATTTCTTATCCACTGCTTCATGCAAACCTCATGATTTTCCCAG
The DNA here is from genome assembly GCA_004320025.1 of Laticauda laticaudata. Lineage (NCBI taxonomy): Eukaryota > Metazoa > Chordata > Lepidosauria > Squamata > Elapidae > Laticauda > Laticauda laticaudata. The sequence continues at coordinate 732 of BHFT01018281.1, forward strand.
CACTTGGGAACAATGGGGCTCAGAAGGAAGGAAAAAAGGAATGCACAGTTTTAAGAGCTTGCTGGAGAGGCTGCGATCTTCAATTGAGATACTTGCAGCAGACAGAATTCACATTTTAACATGACACCAAGGTTTACTTAAGGCCCGGTCCCACTGGCCAATGGACGCAAAACGTATGCATAAAGGACACAGTGGACAACAAAATTTCGGGGGTGCTCCATCGTTGTCAATCCGCTCCAAAAAGTGGCGAAAATTTGCATAAACAGAACGGAAAGAACGGACATGGGTAGTATGTACGGGGATTGTTAAACGGATGTTCATAGGACAAGCCTAGCGGATGAAACGATCGAAGCGGATGACACCTCCGAAGGGCTTCCGGGGAGAAAATTGCAAAGCGGACCGCATAGCGGAAGAGCGGATGTATCACGTACGCTAAAGGAAAGAAAGGGGATGCCATGCAGATGCTATATCGGGATGCAAACCGTTCACTGCGCATCTTTCTATTTCCGCTGCTTCTAAATGCTGTGGAGACGTTCTGTGTCCTCTTTTCCTCCCTCTTTCCGTTTTCAGCTGCAGTGGATGTGAGTTGCGAGGATGCAGAGAGGATACAGCGGATGTTTAACGGAATGATAAATGGACATAGAACAATTTGTTGCTCGATGTCACGGATTTACATCGTACACGGCAGACAAGTTCATCCGTTCACAAAGTTTTGTGCAGCTCAAAACTTCTTGCACGGATGAAATCGCAGTGGACGGATGCTCGACGAATAGAGCGTATGAAACACGTATGCAATGAGTACAGAATGGGTGCATCGCGTTTTCCAACAGATGGCAAGCTTTTTTGTCCGTTTTATATCCTCTTTGCACCGGTAAGTGCAGGGGGACCAGGGCTCAGCTAAACTTGGCAACTGGCCTGCAGGCTTTATCGCCACCAATGGCACATTAGGTTACAATGGACCTTCAGCTCAACAGGAATAACAAAAGCTGAGATAGTTAGGAGTGGGATTAAAAAATCCCAGCAACTGGTTCTCTGCTGGGTTGCTGGGTGGGTGTGGCCATGGTGGGTGTGGCCTACAGAAACTTCTGGGAGGGCTGTTTTTCACCTTTCCCAGAGTCCGGAGGCTTCCCTCAGGGCTCTGGGAGGATGAAAATGGTCTCCCCTGGGCTCCGGAGGCCGGAAACAGGCCCGTTTCCAGACTTCTGGAACTTCCAGTTCACCAGAGCCTCCCCATGGACCTTGCACTTACCTGCATCCAAAACGAGCCACATGGAGACTCCTGGCAGGGCCAGCCGGTCAGTTCAACTACCAGTTCGGTAACCCAGATGTAAATTTAACATCCAGTTCGCCTGAACCAGGCTGAACTGGCTGAATCCCAGCCCTGGTTAGGTTACACTTTGTGTATGCTCTAATACAGGGGTCTCCAACCTTGGCAAATTTAAGACTTGTGGACTTCAACTCCTAGAGTTCAAAACTGGCTGAGGAATTCTGGGAGTTGAAGTCCACAAGTCTTAAAGGTTGGAGACCCCTGTTTTAATCTATGCCAATTAGTCGATATTCAAAGTGACAATAACGTTATTCCAAGTCTCTAAGAAGATAGGGATCTCTCTTCCAAAAGCTCACACTTTCGACAAAACATTTGGAAAATGGGATTTATTCCAATCCTGTTCAACTCTTGGAGTTGAAGTCCACAAGTCTTAAAGTTGCCAAGGTTGGACACCCCTGTTCTAATCCTTTCTAATGCTTTCAAAACCATGACACCCCAGTTCCACTGAAACCTTGGCGGGAGGTGACAAAACACCAAAAATGTTCCCCTTTCAAGGGGGAATCACTCAGGGACACACACAGTAAAAGAGGTGTCCATAAAGAAGTCACGAAACAAACGGTCGTAACTTAATGCCTACCTGTAATGAAGAAACTCAGAAGTGATTCCAAGATGATGTGACTCAATTCACCCCACTTCCCCCAAAACTCCAGTATGTGCTTCCATGCCATGGTTCCCCCTCCCCTTACAATCCAATCCCCAGACAGACAGACGGACAGACAGGCTACCTGTGATAACTCCCTTCTGCATAGCAAAGGGGATGACAAGGTTGAAGGGCCGCAGCATGGCATCCACGCTCTCCGGTGGGGCAACGGGCTCATCCGTGGCCTGGCATGGAGGGGAAGAGAGGAAACGGGGGCAGAAAGAGAGACTAAGTCCAGATAGAGAATGGGGGGGGGGGACCGAGAGAGCGAAAGAGCACCCCAAAGGCAAAGAAAGATTTAGAAACTGAAATAGTCTTGGGGGTGTTGTAGCTGGAAGAAACAGGGCTGGAAGAAAGAAGGAGACTAATAACCAACCCCCTTCCCCCAAAAAAATCCAGAACACCCTGAAGGGGTTTTGGGGGCAGCAAAAAATGGCAAAGAAGAGATTCAGGACTGTCCATTGGTTGCCCCTGCCTTGCCAAAACCACTGGACTTCAATAATTGCATTGAGCTAGCCACCTTGCAGGTCGTCCTCAACTTACGACCGCAATTGAGCCCAAACTTTCTGTTGCTAAGCGAGACAGCTGTTAAGTGAGTCTTGACCAGGGGTGGGATTCTACCAGTTCAGTCCGGTTTGGGCAAACTGGTAGCTCGGAAGATCAGCTGGGAGCAAACCGGATCTCTCCAATGATCAGCTGTTGGGCCAACCTACCTACCCCATGGGGAGGTGCTACAATGGTCATAAGTGAGAAAAATGGTCCTAAGTATATTTTTTCAGTGCCATTGTAACTTTGGGTACTAAACAAACTGCTGTAAGTCGAGGACTAGCTGTTCAGTGTGTACCACCCACTGAGCCACAAATGACTCACTTTGCAGCCAGGATGTTGGGTGAATTTGTTTGATGCAAACTCTGAAGGGACTTCACTGATGCTACCTATGCTGTGCTGGATTCTATAGGTGTTTTTGATGAATTTTTGATCTTGACCTAAAAGGTGTTTGAAAGAACTCGGTTGTTAAGGTGAGACCGGAAAATTCTCGACAGATCTTCCCCTGCAGATAGAATGCACCATTTTGTTAGAGACAGGGCTGCCTGCCCCACAAGGAAGTATGGCCTGGCTGTGTGGGGTCCCAACAACACCTACATTTTGGGAGGGACCTAACAGAATGACACAATTGGAAGGGACCTTGGAGGTCTTCTACTCTAACGCCCTGCTCAAGCAGGAGACCCTAAACCATTCCAGACAAGTGGCTATCCAATCTCTTCTTGAAAACCTCCAGTGATGGAGTACCTACACCTTCTGGTGGCAAGCTGTTCCACTGGTTAATTGTTCTCACTGTTAGGAAGTTTCTCTTTATTTCTAGGTTGCTTCTTTCCTTGATTAGTTCCCATCCTTTGCTTCTTGTCCTGCCCTTCAGTGCTTTGGAGAATAAGTTGACCCATCTTCTTTGACCCCCTCAAATACTGAAGGACTGCTGTTATCTCATGCTGTCAGGTCTCCGGGAAGGGTGGAAGAGGAAGAAGCAAATAAATGTCTGAGAAAAACCAAGGATGGAATTTGGCCTTGGCCAGGGGTATCTGCAGGATGTGTCTGAAAAAAATCAAGGTGACAGCTGCAGGAATGCAATCGAAACTCTCTGTGTTGCCCATCAAAAGTTGGTAGAGCTTCAACTGCACATCATGGTCACCTTCTTGATTTCTTCCATCACATCCTGAGGACCCTCTTGGCATTGGGCATGGGGACAGCAGGACCCTCCTTTCCAAGACAGAAAGAGAGAGACAGGGAGAGGAGACAAAGGCAAGCAAGGAGACAGTCCTGGTACCCAATGTGGAGGGAAGCCACCAGAGTGGTGCACCGTGAAGGGCTGGTGAAGCTGGTTGGATTCGCAGGGCTCCTCAACCTGAGGAATGGAGTCACAGGCCTGGCGGGAAGCAAGGGAGACATCAGTGGGTGGTTCTGTGTGCACGGTGAGAGCCCTCTTCACCCCACAGCTTCGCTGCATCAGATGGCTGTTGGGACAGAGCTGAACAACTGTGGGGTGGCCACCAAACATAACCAAAGGAGTCCTTGGTGCTCTCTGAGCTTGGTTGTTTTCATGCAGACATTTCATGACCCAACCAGATAACATCATCAGTGCTTAGAAGCCTTCTAGCTCTCTGTCCTATCATTGATGATATTACCTAATTGGGTCATGAGAGGTCTGCAGGAAAACATCGAAGCTCAGAGAACACCAAGGACCCTACAATTGTCGTTGTCCTCCTCCTCTCCACAAAACCCGCCTGTCAGAGTACATTCATGAACTGGAATAGAGCTTGGTGGTAAGGTCAGCCAATGAATAGGCATAGCAACTAAGTCAGCCAATGAGGGCTGATTGGAAACTTAAACTAGAAGTAGCCTAGGCATGGCTCTATATTAAGCTCTGCAGCTCTGAAGCTATGTTGAACTCTGAGTCTGTCTATTGAGAATGAAACTGCTTCTTTCCTCTGCTGTGTATAATGCTTGCTACTGAAGTGTTTCTGTCTGAGCTTGCTCCATATTCCTCTTTAGATGTTGACCAAACATTTTAGACGAATAATACAAATATTTCTACAATTTACTTCGTAGTCGGTAGACTGGTTATTTTTCGGGCGCTGAATTAACGCAAAACTCTGAATACCACTCCATCCCTGGTTGGGTCATGAAAGGTTTGCAGAAAAACATTTACGTTCAGAGAACACCAAAACCCCCACAATTGTCGTTGTTCTCCTCCTCTACTCTGAAAACCCCACTGTCTTCTAGCACTGATGGTGTTGCCTGGTTGGGTCATTTTTAAAAATTATTTATTTGTCAAGCAGGTTTTAGATAACAGATATCGTTAGAAACATGATTATGAGTGCATGAAACGGGTACGAATAAAAGGGGACATTAGGACAGGGACGGTAGGCACGTTGGTGTGCTTATGCACGGCCCCTTACCATGGAGTCAGGTAGTGCATTCCAGGCATTGACAACTCTGTCAATGAATTGTCAAAGTCATGAGCAGGTGTACAGGAAAATAAGTAAGCTCAGAGAGCACTAAGGACCCCACAGTCCTTTTCCTTCTCCACTCCACAACATCCTCTCCCTTCCAGCACTGACAATGTTAACTTGTTGGGTCATGAAACGTCTCCAAGAAAACCACCAAATTCAGAGAGCACCCAGGATCCCAACCACGAGCTACACATTTCTATTGGTACTTTTGTTGCTTGATGGCCATTGGAAAGGGGTGGCTGCCCTGTCCATCCACCCCACAGATGGTGGTTTTTATCCAGGCACATCCTGTACTCACCACCACGTGAAAGGGGCTGTTGGGGATCTGCTCGCCTCCAAAACGGATGGTGATGACATATTTCCCAGGCTCAGGAGCCGTGTAATAGATGTCAAAGGTGCCATCGTGGTTCTCCACCACGTCGACATCCAGCTCGGCCCCATCAGGCGTGGAGACCTTGCAGGTCACTTTGCCCTTCCCAGCTGCCTTGGCATCCACAGTGATCACTGTCTCCTCTCCAATCTGGATGGTGGGACCAAGGCACGCTCCTACAAGGAAATGAAGACAATGGTTGCAGCCAAGCCCAGAAATTGTCAGACCAAGTCTACAGGTGACGGTCCCATTTAAGAAGACTTCTCACTAAAAGCCTATCATCTTCTTTTGATGGCCGCCTTGTGGGATGGAGTCTGGGCAACTAAATGGAGCTAGCAGAGTGTTTACTGGCCATTTGCCTTTCCTGTAGCCAATGTGGAGTTTTGTTCAACAGATATATTCTCATTGTGCCCAGAGAGAGAGAAATATCTGGCTCTACCTAGGATTGAACTCATAGCCTCCTGATTGTGAGGTGAGAGCTGCTCCACCTCTAGCCCACAGCACTACTACTCCTTACTAAAAGCCTATGTGCACAGGAATCTTCTCAACTAATAGTCAGCACCTTGTTAGAGTTGAATAAGGGTTGATAGCACTCAAAGGCAGTTGGACTTGGTTGGCTTGTGACTATCTATGGATTCTAAACTAATTCCTCTTTTCATACCACCTCCAGCTTCTGTCATTCCTTCTCCTACATCCTAGGACCATTGAGGTAGGCTAGGTTCTGAGGGGGGATAAAGAAATGCTGGAGGCAGCCATCAAGTCAAGAGTCACCGAAACTGGCCGTGACCCGACTCAGCCAATGTCTTAGTCCAGCAGGTGGAGTTAAGATTAAAACTAGGAATAATGAAAATCATAGTCTCAAATAAAGTTTGTGGACTTGAATGATAAAAGGATGGAGAAAACTCAATGGGCCTCTAAAATAAGGACATTCCAGAAAAAGGATCCACTCTAGAGTGGTAATATCATAGAGTCATAGATTTGGAAAGGGACTTTAAACATCTTCTGCTCCGATCAAGTGCTTGTCCAACCTCTACTTGGAAGCCTCCAGTGATGGAGCCCCCAAAACTCCAGGGGGAAGCTGGAGCCCATCTTTTGCAAAGAGAACCTCCTGGACTTTGTTCTTCCCAAGTAAAAGGGAGATTGAAAATGTTAGAAAACATGATGGGACAATTGGGCCATGACAATGTTCTTGAAGTCCACATCAAAGCTTACCCAATCCGTGGCCTCCGATGGACACTGTAGACATAGAGACAAAAAGAGATATGAGCATCCTTGTCAGAAATCATTCTTGCCCCAAGAAAGTGATCCCTCCAGGTAAGAAGAAGAGCAACCACCCACCTGTCACCAGACACTTGCTAGCATCTCCAGCGGGCAAGGCGTGGATACGGAAAGGCGAGTAGGGGATTTCATCGCCGCCATATTTGATGGTGATGGTGTAGCGACCCGTCATGTCTGGGACATAGGAGACTGTATAGGTCCCATCTCGGTTGTCCCGAATGTTGGCCTTCTTGGGTTTGCCCTCAGGGTCCTGGGGGAGAAAGAGAGGCAGAAGGTCTGGTCAAAGGTCAACCTGTAATGGAATGTGAGAATGATCCTGGAAAACAAGGCAGGGGTGGGGAGAGAAGAGGAGAAAGAGACGTAGCCTAGAAATGGTCAGATAAAAGGAGGATGAACCCTCAGCTGTACGATGGACAGAGAAGGAAATTTAGAAATGATCCTTCCTAATTACCAGGTTACAGATTAAAAGAGTTGGAAGGGACCTTGTAGGTCATCTAGTCCAGTCCCCACCCAAGCAGACCCTACACCATTTCTGACAGAAGGCAGTCCAATCTCTTCTTGAAAGCCTCCAGTAATGAAGCTCCCACAACTTCTGTTCCACTGGTTGATTGTTCTCACTGTCAAAAAATTTATCCTTAATCTAGGTTGAATTTCTCCTTGATCAGTTTCCATCCATTATTCCTTGTCTGGCCTTCAGGTATGTTGGAAAATAGCTTGACCCCTTCCTCCTCTCTGGGGTAGCCCCTCAAATATTGGAAGATGCTCTCATGTCTCCCCTGGTCCTTCTATTCCCTAGACTGACCAGGCCCAGTTCCTGCAACCCTTCAGCGTATGTTTTAGCCTCCAGTCCCCTCATCCTCCTGGTTGCTCTTCTCTGCACTTTATCTGGAGCCTCAACATCTTTTTTATAGTCTGGTGACCAAAACTGGATGCATTACTCTAGGTGTGGCCTTAGTAAGGCTTTACAGAGCAGTATTAGTACCTCACTTGATCTGGATTGTATCCCTCTGTTAATGCAATTTAGGATTGCATTAGCTTTTTTGGCTGCTGCTGCACATGGCTGGCTCCTATTTAGCTGGTTGTCCACTAAGACTCCAAGATCCCTCTCTCAGTTACTGCTATTAAACCTGGTTTCACCCAGTCTACATGGGTCCTTTGGGTTTTCCTTGCCTAAGTGTCGGACTTTACGTTTCTCTACACTGAATTTCATTTTGTTAGATATGGCCCAGTGCTCTAGTCTGTCAAGTTCCCTCTGGATCTTGAGCTTATCTTCTTGGGTGTTGGCTATTCCTGCCAGCTTAGTATCATTTGCAAATTTGGTAAGTTCCCCTTCTATTCCCTTGTCTAAGTCATTTATGAAGACTTAGTTAATCAGGCATTAAAAGCAGACAGTGAGAGATTTGTATTTTCAGACCTGCAAGATTATTAGTTTTTTTTTTTCAATCCCAGCCACTTTAAGGTGGGTGGGCTTCAGAATGTCCCCAGCCAGCATTTGGGCTGACAATTCCAAGCCCCTCTCCCACCCACCACCTCCCCATATCTCTGCTGCCACACCCAGGACTAACAGAAGGCCTCCCAGCCATCCCACAGTTCCATCCTGGCCCCACGACTTACCAGGATCTGTACGGTGAGCAACCCCTCACCAGCGTCACGGGCATCGATGGTGAACTCCACTGGCAGGCTGGCAGGGATGCCCGAGGCGTTGAGTCCGGGACCACTGGCCCGCACTTTGCTGGCATCGTGAGCAGGAAGGACCCGGATCTTAAAGGGGCTGAAAGAGGCAGAAGCTGGGAGATCAGAAAAGATCTGGCTGGGCCTCCCCTCCCTCCACTTGCAGCCCAGAACCCTTTCAGTTGGGGGGGGGAACATATTCATTCAATTCATTCATTCAATTCATTACATTCAATTTATTCAATTAATTCATTCAATTTATTCAATTTATTCAATTTATTCAATTTATTCATTCAATTCATTTCATTCATTTCATTCATTTCATTCAATTCATTCATTCATTCAATTCAATTCATTCAGTCATTCAATTTATATGCATTTAGGTATGTATATTTTTATGCCATCCATCTCCCCCATAAGACAGCTCTATTCTTCCTCCTGTTTGTCAAGGAAGGAGCTGATGTGAGTTGGGTCTCTACCAGAGGTGGTATTCAGCCAGTTCAGACCGGTTCTGGCATACTGGTAGTGAAAATTTTGACCAGTTCGGTGAACTGGCAAATACCACCTCTGTCTGGCCCCACCCACCAGCCCCCACCCTATCCTGCCCTATATTCCCTTGTTTTTTAGCTCGGCTGATTTGCATGGCAAAGCGCAGTGTCATAGAACCAGTGGGAAAATATTTGGAATCCCACCATTGGTCTCTACCCAAGATTTCCCACAACCCCGAAAGGATCTGAGCACCTCCTTCTGCAGAAGCAGAGGCCAGATCAATCAGATTACAACTTCCTGTGGCTGGGAATGCTGGCAATTGTAGTCTGGGTCACTCAGAAGGCAACCCAACTGGGCAATTCTACAGCAGCAAACCCAGGTCTCCAAGAGAAGGAACCCGACAGACAGTTTCATAAATAAAACCAGAGGAATTTGGTGCAGGTAGTCCTCATCTACCACAATTGAGCCCCTGAACACCTGTTGCTAAGCGAGACATTTGGTAAGTGAGTTTTGCCCCCATTTTACGACCTTTCTTGCCACAGTTGTTAAGTGAATCATGGAAGCATCAAGAGAGGACCCGAAGTCCTCCAGTGATGGTAGAAGTTGGCCAAGAACCTCTAACTCTCTCACCTGCGGGGCACTTCTTGCCCGGCATATTTGACAGAGATGGTGTACGGTCCGTCTGTCGCCGGTGTGTATTTCACAGCATGTGTGCCGTCTCCATTGTCACGCACCTCCACTGGCTCAGCTACCCCTGTACAGAGGAGGAGCAGGAGCAAAGCATTAGAAGCCATCTAAGGTGGCTTTGGGTCAACTCAAGCCAACTAGAGCAGGATTGACCCATCACACTCTTGACAGAATAGCAGAGTTGGAAGGGACCTTGGAGGCCTTCTAGTCCAACCCCCAACTCAAGATGGAGATCCTATATTAATTCAGACAAACGGTTGTCCAATGTCTTCTTGAAGATCTAGGCATTGACCTCTGGCCACCTTGAGGCCCTTTTTACCTACTTCTTCCCATCCCATAACCCATTCTTAATAAGCGCTCCCCCCAAAGCACCATACCTGAAGGTCCCAGCACCTTCACCTCCAGAGGGGCCAGGCCAGCCTTGCTGCAATCAACGGTGAAGGTCTGAGGGACCCGCGCTCTCACGCTGGCCCCCAATCCAGGTCCTGAACACTTGACTTTGCTGGGATCAACCACATCTTTGACAGGAACACGGAAGGGGCTCCCTGCAAAGAGAGATCCACCATGAGTTCCCAGCAGAAGATCATCCTTTGTCTTCTGACCCAGCTCAGGGGTGGGATTCTACCAGTTCTCCCCTATTCGCTAGAACCAGTTGTTAACATTTGAAGCAGTTCGGAGAACCAGTTGTTAGAAGAAATTACTGGGCTAATCCTGTAAGGAAGGCAGGAAGGAAACATTCTGGTGTTGCTTACAGAAACTGCCTCTCCGTTAAACATTATTACATTTTTGGCAGGACTAGACTTCCTGTCTCTGGAACGTCTCTGGAGTTTTTTTTTCCTTCCTTTGCTGGTACTTTGCTTGTGCGGAGGTGACTGTTTAAAGTTACAATGGCTCTGAAAACAGTGACTTATGACCGTTTTTCCTGATTACGACTGTTGCAGCATCTGCACAGTCATGAGAGGCCAGGCAAGGAGATGCATGCCTTGATGTGAGTGATATTGAGTTGGCCACATCCAGCCAATAACATGACCACCAAGCCACACCCACCAGTTAAGCCATGTCCACAGAACCGGTTGTTATAAAAATTGAATTCCACCCCCACCCAGCTCCCCAAACACGACACACCTCCTGAAGTGAACTCAAAGATTCCTTTATTGGGAGCGCCAGCAGCCCCAGCAAAAACTTGGTCTCTCACTGTAGGCTGACAAGTCTGTCCGGTTAGTTGTTTGCCACACCTATTCGTCTCCACCCCCTGCCTTTTATCCCCAGAGCTCAGGTGGGGCTTTGTTAGCAGCGGTGGCTCTTCAGTAAACAAAGTGTCATAAGTTGAGGACTTTCCCCTCCTCCCATCTTCGGATGAGTCTTGGTGAGTCCCCTTTCCTCACTCATCTTCCTCACCCACCTGGGATGGGGCGTCCACCAAAGGTGATGTTGACATCGTATTCCCCGGGTGTGAAGGGGATGTATTCCACGCTGCAGCTGCCATCTTTGTTGTCCTTGCAAGACATCTTGGCCTCCGAGGGGCCTTCAATGGCCAAGCCGAGGCCCCCGGTTCCTGCGCCCCTGAGAAGAAAAGGAAGCCCTTTAAAGAACCCCACCCCCAAAAGCCATAGGACCTGTGGGCAAAGCCATCAGGAACAAACCAATCCAACATTCCTACAGGAAGTTCAACTCCATTTGGTGAATTAAACCACAGCAAAATGATGCAAATGAAATCCATGAGGGCTGCATGCAGAAGACCCAGACCTAATAAATCCATCTGTCCTGTGTGATCTGGGCTTTAAAAGTCAGCGAACCTGACCTTTGAACCCCAGCATAAATATCAGGGAACACTGTCTAGAATTTCATCCAGTTATTGATAGTGACGATTAATTGATTGATTTCTTGCTTTGAAGTCTGCTTCCATCTGCTTTTTAAAAAAATTTGTGATTGTCCCTTTTGTTTTAATCTGGTTTTTAACTTTTTTTTTCTATAGCTGTTATATCATTTTTTTGTTTTATCTGTGAATGATCCGCAGGCATGAGTGATATAGAAATAGACAGACAGACAGATGAGAGACAGAAATGATTAATGGATGGATAGATGGAGTGAAAAGTTGAATGGATAATTCGGTAGGTAGGTAGGTAGATAAATAGATGATAGATAGATAGATAGATAGATAGATAGATAGATAGATAGATAGATAGATAGATAGATAGATAGATAGATAGATAGATAGATAGATAGATAAGAGAGAATGAATGAAGAGGGTGAGAAAAATGGATGGATGGACAGAAAAGTTGAGTGGATAGATGATTGATAGACAGACAGACAGATAGATAGAAATGATGGATGGATGGCTACAGATAGATGGATAGATAGATGTAATCACACCAAGAAGTGCAATTCTCTTGTTTAGTTTCCAGTACTTCTCACCCTGTGCCAATTTTCCTTTTTCAATTGTTATATATTGACATCAGTGTTTTCAAACTTGGCCAAACTTTTAGAGGGATGGGCTTCAATTCCCCAGTCAGCCATGGGGAATTCTGGGAGTTGAAGTCCACCCAAACTGGCCAGCTGTGAAACACACTGGGGTAGATCCAGTTCCACCCGCAAAGACAGAGCTCTTGTTCTGCCTTGAACCCAAGTCCCTTTCTCACAGCTGAAGCTTTACTGCCCAACTTGGTTTGCCTCAGGGAGGAGCAGGGGTGGCTCACCTGGTTTCCACGGTGAAGCGGTTCGACTTGTTCACCAAACCCCCTTCGAGACCAGGGCCATAGGCACGGACGCGGCTGGGGTCGCAGCCTTCGGTGACACCCACCCGGAATGGGCTCTTGGGCACCGGCACGTCATCATATGTCACCTCCACCAGATGCATACCTGGGAGACAAAGAGGTCACGTGGGCCTTCATCCCCTATGCAGGGCAAACATCACCGCCCCCTTACCTGGATAGGCAGTGAGGTTCTCCCTTCCATTATGATAATGCTCCCATCATCATCTCCTTTTAACGACCCCATAATCCCTTGCGGGATGGAGTCTGGGGAACTGAATGGAGCTTAGTATTTACTGGCCAGATGTCCTTCCTGTCCCCAATGAGGAATTTTGTTCAGCAGATAAATTCTCATCTCATATTTGCCTCTACCTGGGATCAAATTCACAGCCTCCCGATTGTGAGGTGAGAGCTCCACTTCTAAGTCACTCCACCACTCAAGGACTATGACTAGTAAATCATCTCCTTTTAATGACCCATTAATCCTTTGCATTGGGGTAGAGTTTGGGCAACTGAATGGAGCTGAGTATTTACTGGCCAGATGCCCTTCCTGTCACTAGTGCAGAGTTATATTCAGCAGATAAATTCTCATCATGTGGAAAGAAATATCTTCCCTTACCTAGGATCGAATTCACAGCCTCTCGATTGTGAGGCAAGAGCTCCACTTCTAAACCACTGTATCACTCAAGAACTATGACTAGTAAATCATCTTTTAATGACTCCATAACCACTTATGGGGTGGAGTCTGGGCAACTGAATGGAACTGAGTGTTTTACTGGCCGGATGCCTTCCTGTCACCAGTGCGGAATTATATTCAGCAGATAAATTCTCGTATCATATCTGCCTCTACCTAGGATCAAACCCATAGCTTCCTGATTGTGAGGCGAAAGCTCCACCTCCAGGCCACTGTTGCAAGGAGAAAAATCCCAGTTGCTACTTTGATTTATTGAATTGTACTTTTTGCATCCAAGGGAGCTGGGAAGGGCTCACATCAAAGGTGGGGGGAGAGGGCAGAAGTGGGAGGGGGAGCTTCAGGGGAGACTTACCATCCTCAAAGGGGGTGTACTGGACCCGGTAGGTGCCGTCCCCGTTGTCGGTGATGTAGGTGTCTGTCTTGGCCCCCGAAGGGTTAATGACCCGCACTTGGATGTGGGTGCCCCCCGTTTTGGTGAGAGAGCGAGCGTCCACCGTGAAGTCCGTGGTGACCTCACGCAGGACCCCTGGGGAACGACAGCGAAGGCACGAGCAATGCTGAGCAACCTGCTTGGGTCTGGGGGGCAACCCCAAAATTTACTGTCTTGGTTTGTTACATTCATTTGCTGCCTATCCCGCTGTGGGGCTACCCTATGCGGCTTACGACAGTAAACACAGAGGAATACAGCCAGTCCCTGACTTACAACCGTTTGCTCAGTGACCATTCAACAGTACTGAAAAATGTGGCTTATGACCCTTTTTCACATTTAATGACCGTTGAAGCCTCTCCCTGCGGTCATGTGATCAGAATTCAGAGGCTTGGGCAACTGACTCGTATTTGTGACAGTTGCCGCATCCTGGGGAGGGGTCACACGATCCCCCTTTGGCGACCGTCCGATGAGGAAAGTCAGCGGTGAGTTTTGCCCCACTTTACAACTTTTCTTGCTGCAGTTATTAAGTGAATCACTGCGGTTCTTTTAGTGAGGAACATGGTAGTTCAGTGAATCCAGCCTCCCCATTGACTTCACTTGTCAGAAGGTTGCAAAAGGGGGAATCCAGTGACGCCAGGACGTTGCGATCGTCGTAAATATGAGTTGGGTTGCTGAGCGTCTGTATTCAGATTGTGTGATCATGGGGATGCTGCAAAGGCCATAACCATGAAAAACAGTCCTAGGCATCTTTCTTCAGTGCCGTGGTAACTTTGAACATTCGCTAAATGGAACTGCTGTAAATCGAAGACTATTAATCTAAAGATGTCTTGAAAGCTTAAGTGCTCTACAAGAATCTGGCCAACTAACTGATAAGGGAAATGAGTGGGAGATAAGAAGGCATTCAAAGGTGGCCTGGACATAGATCTCTTGTGGGCACACAGGGACTTGTGACTTATGACATATTTGATTCCCCCCTCAGGCTCAGCCCGGTCATCTCCTACACAGAATGGTTGCACTTGCATTAGCAACCGGTTTGCTGATTGTGAGCACTCCTTGTGGAGTGAAATGCTGCTTCAAGCATGAAGCTCTGGTGAGTACAACAGGAGTGGTGCAGAACTCAGTGTCAACTCGTAAAGCATGTCTGTTTCCAAGTTGCTATAAGCGGGGTGGGGAGGGACCCAGAAGTACATTCCACGCTTATCTTACAAAGATTGGAGCTAGGCTACCAGATCTTCTGCCCATGAAAATCCTTCATTGGAGAGCGTGATTGATGACATGAAAGTGAACGTGCTCCATTGGAGAATCTGATATATGACACACCCAGGGGGGAAAGGGGAAACAGGATCACAAGTGGCCGTGAATTACTTGTATCAGAGTTGGCTTCAACTGGGATAATGCTGACATGTTGCTCCTAATAAATCTTTTGGATTCTTTTGAAACTTGGCTCGAGGCTCATGATTTAATTAGGGCAACTGCCGGAACCCTGACACTCAGCTGGTCAGGATGGGCAGGGAGAATGAGCCAGGAAGTGAGTTATAAATGGAAAGGATAGCGCAGGAGCAGGTGAGCAGGCCCATCCAGTGATCACAACTACCGGTTTAGCCAAACTGGTATGATCAGGCAGCAACCCACCCCTGGATGTTTCTTAAATTTTATAATATATTTTCCCCACTTTGGGACTCAGCCATTTGTCCTGTAAAGTAAAATGGCCACCACAATAATCCCGCCACAACCTACCTCGAGGTTCCACGCCAGGCCCAAAAACTTTGACGTTGCTGGTGTCCACGGCAGGATCCACGTTGACCCGGGCTGGGAATTTGGGCACGTGGTGCCCGCCATATTTGATGGTGATGGTGTAGGTGCCCGGGAAGGAAGGAATGTACGTGATGCTATAGGTACCGTCGCTGTTGTTCTGGATCAGCACCTCGGCTTTGACGCCCGAATCGGAGATGATCTCGATGGTCAGCTCGGCATCACCCGCCTTGGAGCAGTCCACGGTGAAGGTGGCCACCTCGCCCACCTTGCCACGCTCCAGACCAGGCCCGCTGGCCGTCACCTTGGTTGGGTCGAAGACGGGCTTGATGTCTGCCTTGAAGGGGGAGCCCGGGATGTGAGTGTCAGCGAAGAGGATGTTGATGCTGTATTCGCCGGGCTCAGTGGGCAAGTAGGAGACTGAGCAGGAGCCGTCACCATTGTCCTGGCATTCAATCTTGGCTTCGCAGGGACCCTCCACGGTCAAGCCCAGCCCGCCTGTCCCGGCTCCTTTGGTGTCAATGGTGAAAGGAGCCGGTTTGCCCACAAAGCCCCCCTTCAGGCCAGGCCCATAGGCACACACCTGGCAGAGAACACGGGGGGGGGGGGGGGAGAGAGAAGAGTGGTCAAGTTTACTTGTTTTTTCAATTCATATCATCGTTCGTTCATTCATTCATTCATTGTTTGTCTGTTTGAAACTAGAACTCCCCGTCTCCTGGTGATTGCGCCTTAAGGCCACCCTGCTAGCTTTCATGCCTAAGGGTGGGACTAGAACTTACTGTCTCCTGGTGATTGGCCCAAAGCCTCCCAGGTGGTTTGCATGCTCACGCTATCTCCTAGTGATTGGCTTAAAGTCACCCAGCCACTTTTCAGTCTTAAAGCAGGACGACAACTCAGAGTTTCCTTGTCATTCACTATTTTTTTCTGCAGTTTGGGCTTCATTATCATTCCCTTACTCCTTCTCACTCTTCTTTCTTTCTTTTTTCTTTCCCTCTCTTTCTCTCTCTCTCTCTCATCTCTTTGTGTCCTTTCCCGCTCGCTTTTCTTTTTTCTTTCTCTTTCTTTCTTTCTTTTTTTTTCATTCTCTCTCTCTCTCCATCTCTTTTCCTCTGTGTCCTTTCTCTCTCTCTCTCTCTCTCTCTCTCTTCTTTCATTTTTCTTTCTTTCTCATCCTTTCCTTCTTTTTCTGTGTCTCTTTTCTCTTTCTTTTTTCTTTCTTTGTCTCTCCTTCTTTCCTTTCATCTTCTTTGTTCCTTCCCCCTTTTCTTCTTTTTCTCTTTTTCTTGCCTTATGAATCCCTGATCATTTTTATCTCTTTCCTTAAAAATTTAACAAAGTTAACATTAAAAAAGCAATAAACTGCAGGAAGGCATGGGAATCCTAACCCAGTTACCACCCCACCCCAAGGCAATCTCACCCCCTCCCTCTCTGACATCCTGCAGCACTGAGCACCCGGATGGAGCTGACCTTGGTTGGGTCTGGGGGCATCACGGCCTCAACGGCAAAGGGGCTTCCAGGCACAGGATTCCCATCATAGGTGACATCCACCTTATACTGTCCCTCTTCGGGTGGCATGTACTTCACCGAGTGGATATCATTGGTGGCCCCAGTCTCCATCTTGCAAGGAATGGGCCGGCGCGAGGGTGAACTGATCTTCACGTCCACCTTTCCCTGGCCACCGGCTCCTCGCGTGTTGACCGTAAATTCTTGGTCCCGACCCACATCGACCTCTGCACATGGACAGAACAGGAGAGGTTAACATGTCAAATTCTGTCAAGGTGAGCCCTAGTGGCACAGATTGGAAGGCTGTATTGGAGGCTAATTCACTGCTTGCAGCCAGGAGTTTGATTCTGACCGGCTCAAGGTTGACTTAGCCTTCCATCCATCCAAGGTGGGTAAAATGAGGACCCATGTTAAAGAGGGCTGTAAAGCACTGTGAAGTAGTATATAAGTCTAAGGGCTAAAGAAGGAAGGCAGAAAGAGGGAGAAAGAAAGGAAGGAAGGAAAATAGAAAATGGGAAGAAAGAAAGGAAGGAAGGAAGGAATGAAGGAGAGAAAAGGGGAAGGAAGGAAGGAAGGAAGGAAGGAAGGAAGGAAGGAAGGAAGGAAGGAAGGAAGAAAGGAAGGAAGGAAGGAAGGAAGGAAGGAAAAGAGAAAAGGGGAAGGAAGGAAGGAAGGAAGGGCACTGGTGGCACAGTGGTTAGAATGCAGTATTGCAGGATAACTCTGCCGACTGCCAGGAGTTCGATCGTAACCAGCTCAAGGTTGACTCCGCCTTCCATCCCTCTCAGGTCGATAAAATGACCCAGATTGTGGGGTCAAGAGGCTGACTCTGTAAACCGCTTACAAAGGACTGTAAAGCACTGTGAAGTGGTATATAAGCGCTAAAGAAGGAAGGAAGGAAGAGAGAGGAAGGAGAGAAAAGGGGAAGAAAGGGAGGGAGGGAGGGAGGGAGGAAGGAAGGAAGGAAGGAAGGAAGGAAGGAAGGAAGGAAGGAAGGAAGGAAGGAAGGGCACTGGTGGCACAGTGGTTAGAATGCAGTATTGCAGGATAACTCTGCCAACTGCCAGGAGTTCAATCCTAAGCAGCTCAAGCTTGACTCCACCTTCCATCCCTCTCAGGTCAGTAAAATGAGGACCCAGATTGTTGGAGGCAAGAGGCTGAATCATCAACTCTGTCAAGGCAAATTGCCCCAGATCAGAGTCAACAGGCTTCAATAAGGGGGGAGGCTGGGCTTAGGTTCCTGATGGAGGAGTAGACACCCCAAACTGATGACGTATTTGACCCCACCCTTGGATTCTGCTCCCAGTGCTCCCAGTCTTGCAGCCCTTTCAACTAAACTGCACCCAGTGTGTACACTCAAGGCCCAACTTACTGTTGTTGAGTCCTTGCACTTTGACCTTGCCAAGGTCAAGAGGCGGTGCCACGTAGACTGGGAAGGGGCTCTTGGGGATGGCATCACCACCGTAGGTCACTGTCACTGCCATGTTTCCCTGGTTAGTGGAGACAGGAACAGAGTATGTAAGGTCCCGCAAAAACCTGGAGGTGAGGAGAGGATTCCCAGGACAGAGGCAGGTTGTCCCATCCCACCCACTGCTCTGGAGCCCAGGGAGGATGAAAAACAGGCCTCCTGGAAGTTCCAGAAGACTGGAAACAGGCCCATTTCCAGCCTCCAGAGGGCCTGTGGAGCCAAGGGTAGCCATTTCCATCCTCCCGGAGGCCCGAGGAAAGCCTCCTGAGTCCGAGGGTGAAAATGCCTCCCCACCACCATGGTGCAGGAGGCTGACTAGGCCACGGCCACCATGGCCACAGCCATCCAGCAACCAGGCAGAGAACCGGTTGCTAAAATTTTTGAAGCCCACCCCTACTGACATCATGGAGGGCCAAGAGGTTACTCGGACATTGACCCAGGTTATCAGAAGGCGGCTTAGGAAACCACTACCCCACAGCTGGAGGACTATCCTGTAGGCCACCTGTTCTGACTGGGCTCTTTATAGTTGATGAAACATTCCCTTTATTAGGAGCACCAGCAGCTGCTCATTCACAACAGGCTACGTGTCAACTAAAAAGATACTCCTTTGGTCTTTTTAGCTGCCAGAAAAAGGGAGTGGGGGGAAACAAGGCATTCCTTAAATGCCTAGATATCAACTCAGCAGTCCAAAATTGTTGGAGCATAAGAAGTTTATTGAGAGCATGATTGATGACTCTTGAAGACTGATGTGTCCTATTGGAGAAGACACATCCAGGAGGTGGGGGAAAGACCAGGGTCAAGGGGGAAATGTATGATGTGATTTAGTTGCACCCAGCCATGCACCAACATGGCAATTTCTAATAAACCGATTTACTTTTTCTGAGATGCGGCTAGAGACTTTTGCTTTCAATGAGGGGGATTTGTTGGAGCCCTGACACTACGAAATCTCAAAGCCCTGTGGAAAGGACGCTCACTCCCTTTTCACCCTGAAGTATCCCAACACGCCAGGAGTCTCTCTCTCTCTCTCTCTCTCTCTCCCTCCCCCCCTCTCTCTCTCTTGCAAAGGAAATCCTGGAAGGTGCACTCACTTTCTTCCAGCAGCAGACACACACACACACACACACACACACACACACAGAAGGCGCTGCAGTTTCCAAGAAGAATTCTGATAATTTCCAGACAGGATTCAGAAGTGCAGGCTATCAGTGACTGACCAACAGGGAGATGAATAGATGTGTGCAACACCTATTCATCTCCATCCCCTGACTTTTATCTCCAGAGCTCAGGTGGGGCTTTGCTAGCAGCTGTGGCTCTTCTGTCCCAAGGTCCAGCCCATAGATTTCCACTGCTCTCCTCTCCTCTGCCTTCTGAGCATCTGAGCATCAGGCAGCTGTTCCTCCTCTTCTTCATCAGCCACCTCCAGACCTGGGGGCTGTTGACTCTCCGCCTCTGTCTCTCCCTGTCTCTGCCAGCTCCATGCTCTCTTCCCTCTTGGAGCTCCAAGGTTGTCCTGATGCTGACCCTAACTCCCACTCCACTTCCTCCACCTCCTCTGATTCGGTTGCTGGAGGGGCCAGTGGCCAACAGGCCACACCACCTCCAGAAATAAGGACAAGAGCTTAAGACCCTCGCTCACCTGCTGCACAGCTGTGTATTTGACCGTGTAGGAATAATCATGGTTGTCGATGATCTCAAAGTCACGCACCACCTCACCCTTGGTGGCACCGGCAAAGTGGACGTCCAGCTTGGCTTTGCCCGCTCCCTTGGTGAAGACGGTGAAGTGAGTGGGCTTCCCGACCTCCACGCCTGGGGAGGAAGCACCAAGAATGGGGATCAGATTTCACCTTTCCTTCCAGGTAACCCAGTTTGGAGGGGCCAGGTTTGCAATTAGTTCCTTGCTGGAGACCCCCACCCATCTCTGGAAATGTCATTGGAACTGTAAAAAAAACCCCACAAAACTGGCTTTTCCCCAGAGCCAAAATTTGCCCCCTCTTTGGAAGATGAGTGATATCATAGCAGTGTTCCAATAGTTAAGTGTTCCACGAAGAAGAACAGAGCAGAACAAAATAAGAGAGTCGGAAGGGACCTTGGGAGGTCTTCTAGTCCAACCCCCTGCTCAGGCAGTAGACTCTCTACCATTTCAGACAAATAGCTGTCCAGTCTCTTCTTGAAATCCTCCAGTGTTGGAGCATTCTGGAGGAAAGCCATCCCACTGGTTAATTGTTCTCACTGTCACGAAGTTTCTCCTTAATTCCAGGTTGCTTCTTCTCCTGCCTTCAGGGGCTTTGGATAATAGGTTGACACCCCCCCCCCTTCTTTGTGATAGCCTCTGAGATANCCCCCCCCCCCTTCTTTGTGATAGCCTCTGAGATATTGGAACACTGCTATTGTGTCACCCTGGTCCTTCTTTTCATTAAAAGAGGGGGTGGGAGTGTGGGAGTGTGGCTCGAGGCTCATGATTTAATTGGAGTAACTGCTGGAATCCTGACAGGTAGTCATGTTGCAAACGTTCTGACATCACTCACCTGTCCGATTGAGGCCAGGCCCCTCGGCCTTCACTTTGCTGGCGTCGTGCGAGGGGTCCACTTTGATGTGGAAAGGGCTTATGGGGATTTCCTGCAGGGACCCAGAAATAGAAGAGGAATCAGGAAGGTGGATACCAGAATGGGCACATAACCTTAAAGGGAGGACCGAATTCCTTGGTTCATTTGCTCTTTTTTCCAGAGATAATGCATCAGCTTCATACATGACGTAGCAGTTCAGAAGATTGATTGCACAAGCCTAATCACAAGAACCTGGTCAACTCAAGTTCCATTCTAAATCGGCACAAGATAAGGATCAATTGAATTTAAGAGTGTCCGGAATTAGAACATTTGTGGGAATGTAACAATTCTAGACTGAAACAATTCTAGACTGATAATGCACTTAACTCCACCTTCCAGTTCTGCTGCCTCTTCTCCTACAGCTCTAAAATAAATATACGGCCCAAAATCACCCAGCTGGCTTTCATGGCTAAGGCAGAACTGGAATTCACCGTCTCCCAGTGATTGGCCCAAGGTTACCCAGCCAGTTTTCATATGTAAGGTAGGACTAGAAATCAACATCTCCTAGTGACTGACCTAAAATCACCCATCTGACTTTCATGGCTAATGTGGAACTTGAACTCACTGTCTCCTGGTTTGGCTCAAGGTCACCCAGCTCACCTTAATGCCTAAGGCAGGACTAGAATTCATCATCTCCTAGTGATTGGCCCAAAGTCACCCAGCTAGCTTTCATGCCTAAGGTGGTACTATAATTCACTGTCTCCTAGTTTGGCCCAAGGTTATAGAGCTGGTTTTCATGCCTAAGGCTGAACTAGAACTCACCCGCGCACAGTTTTTAGCCTGGTGCTATAACCACTCAACCAAACTGGCCATGACATCGTGCAATTTGGCAATGGAGAAGCAGAAGAAGAACCCTCAGAGACCCAAATCATTTGATCCAGATCCCTGGTCCTATGGCCAATGGTGCCATGAGCCTTACCTGGTTGGCAAAGAGCACCATGATGGTATAACGTCCAGGGCCCGGAGGGGTGTATTTCACCGTGAAGGTATCGTTGTCGTTCTTGATGATGTCGAAATCGATGTCGGCTTCTGCTGGTCCCACCACCCCAGGGGCACATTTGATCCCGATGCTCACGTCTCCTGCAAAGCCAAAATGGGATTAAGGATCTAGAAATTTTGTGGACAAGACTCGTTCGTCAAACTCAGGAGGGTCTCTGCACCCAACAGGATGAAGCTTCCATGAGATTCTTCTGGACAAGCCCACCTCCGATTATTGGCTTGTCCAGTTTGAATCCTGGTTGGCTGGAACTCCATCACAAGAATGGAAGATATCAGAAGGTCTTCCCCAACTGGGTAGCCTCCAGATTGCTGCTGGGGAAGATGGGCAAATTTAGTAGGACGAATCTGGAAGGGTGGACAGCATCAGCATCTTTCTATAAATAAGCCAATGTTTCTCAATCTGGGCCACTTTAAGATGGGTGGACTTCAATTCCCAGAATTCCCCAGTCAGCAACCCTAACCCTTGCTGGCTGGGGAATTATGAGAGTTGAAGTCCACACATCTTAAAGTGGTCCAGGTGGAGAAACACTGCTATGAACCCACCAGAATCCAACACAAAGGTTTGTCTTAGCAATTGATGTGGTTGAAGGATCAGAATTCAAAGGTGGGATGTCTTCTTCTTCAGAATGGACACCTTGGGAGGTGGCTCAACCCAACAAGGGTTGGACTAGAAGACCTTCAAAGTCACTTCCAGCTCTGCTCTTCCATTAACATTTGGGGTTAGCTTTAATCTCATTGACTCATAGTCTCCCCCTGGATCTCAGATTTGGGGGTCACCTTGGCCAGCCTCGCTGCAGTCCACAGTGAAGTAGGTGGGTTCATTGGCCTTCAGCCCAGTTTTCTCGACTCCAGGACCATACACCTTGACTTTATCAGGGTGGCTACCTTCTCCGACACTCACCTGTGAAGAGGAAGAAAAGCAGACCAACGTATGAAGAGCAAAACAGAGTCATGGAATCAGGTACAACCATTCGTAGTTACAATGTCACCCCCCAAAAAATGACATGAACATTCCTCACACAAGTATAGCAGCATCCCCATAGTCATGTGATCATGACACTTTTTGAAATATATTGATTGTCAACTTGAAAAACATTCCTATGCCTGTTTCCAAGTTGCCATGAGAAAGGGGGGCAAAAAACCTGAAGGAGCATAAGGCAAATGAACTCAGAAGCACATTCCAAACTTATCTCACAAAGATTGTAACTTAGGCAACTGGGTATTGTGTCCTGCGAAAATCCTTTATTGGAGAATGTGATTGATGACACCCAGCCCATGAACGTGTTTGTTTGGGAGAATCTGAATTATGATACACCCAGGGGGGTGGGGGAAGACAGGGTCATTCATAGGGATTGTAAACTACGTGTCTCAGAGTCAGCTTCATACAGGTCATGCTGACCTGTCACGCCTAATAAATCTTTTGAAATTTTTTGAAGCTTGGCTCGCAGCTTTTGATTTAATTTAGGGCGATCGCTGGAATCCTGACAGCAATTCAAGGGAGGACATTTGATGTTTACAAATGGGCCTCAACTTACAACAGTTTGGTTAGTGACCATTCAAAATTACAATGGCTCTAAATCAGATGACTGTGATGGTAAGAAGAAACTGGAAGAGTTGATTGCCTGCAAGATCTCAGACTTTCCATCTCTAAGCTTCAGCAGAAGATTGGCCAGGGATGTCCTACCTGTCCATGGGTGGGTGGACATACTCTTCCCTGCTCCCCAAAGGACTGTCGACAGAAGATGGCCAAGAACCCCCCAACTGTTCTGACCCAGCTTCCCAAACATGACCAAGCCTCTGAAGTGAACTCAAAGATTCCTTTTATTAGGACACTGTCAACACCGGCAAAAAGTTTCTCTCACCGCTGGCTAACAAGTATGTCCACGCAGAAGTTGAATAGCTGTCTGCCACACCTATTCAACTCTGCCTCCTGCCCTTTATTCCCAGAGCTAAGGTGGGGGTTTGTTTGCAGTGATGGATCTTCCATCCCAAGGACCAGCCCATAGATTTCCATTGCTCTCCTCTCCTCTGCCTTTCCAGCATCAGCATGTCAGGCACTGGACCCAACTGTTCCTCCTCTTCCTCATCAGCTATCTCCAGACCTGAGGGCTGTTGACTCTCCATTGGAGGGCTGACGGGTGGCCCAGGCTCCGCCCCTCTCTCTCTCTCTCTCTCTCTGCTGCCTCCATTCCCTCTTACCCCTTGGAGCTCCCCAGTTGCACTGTTACTGACCCTGACTCCCACGCCTCCGCCTCCTCTGATTTGGCTACTGGACAGGCCACTACTCCAACACACTTTTCCATCTTGGAGTTACTCACCCGGAATGGACTCTTGGGGATGTTGACACCTCCCCAGCTGATGATGATGGTGTGCTTGATGGCCTTGGTGGGGATGTAAACACAGGAGAAGGTCCCATTGCCATTGTCCTTGACTTTGATGTCAATGGGGGTGCCTTCTGCATCCTAGGAAGAAAAGTAACCTTTGGTGAAAACCAACTCCTACCTTACTCCTCAAGGGTCAAAGAAGTCCTCGGGGCCATCCTGAGGCTCCTCAGTAGAGGTGGCTTCATTGGCAGGTTGAAGTGTCATCACTTCAGGCAGGGTGCTGGGAGCGATCCTGGGCTCCCTTCTTCAAGCAAGAGAGCCAGTTTGGTCTAGGAGTAATGGCACCAGGCTAGAAATCAGGAGACAATGGATTCTAGTCCTGCCTTAGGCATGAAAGCAAATTTGTCAATCCCCAGGAGACAGTGAGTTTTAGTTCTGCCTTAGGCATGAAAGCCGGCTGGGCGACCTGGGGCCAATCACCAGGAGACGGTGAGTTCTGGTCCCGCCTTAGGCATGAAACTTGGCTGGGTAAAATTTTGGACCAATCACCAGGTCACTGTGAGTTCTAGTTCCAGCTTATCCATAAAAGCAAGTTAGGTGACTTTGAGCCAATAACCAGGAGATGGTGAGTTCCAGTTCTGCCTTAAGCATGAAAGCCAGCTGGGTGACCTTGGGCCAGTCCCTCTATCTCTCAGCCTAGCCCACTTCACAGGGTTGTTGTCGTGGGGGAAAAATACGGGGAAGGTGTATGTGTATCAGATATGTTCATCACCTTGAGTTGCTTATCAAAACAATACACTCAGAATGTAAATAATAATAAAGTTAAATAATAAAGTTAAATAATAAATAAAATAAAATAAATAAAAACAATAAAATAAAAAGTAAATAAAACAATAAAATGAAAAATAAAATGAAAAATGCAAATAAAATAACCAGTATATAAAAAAATAAAAATAAATGAAAAAATAATACAAAATAAAGTAAAAAAAATCAAAACAAAGCAAAACAAAAGAAGCCCTCCAGACTTCATTCCACCCTAGCTGACCTGAGCATAGATCTTGAGGGCTGCTTTCCCAGCTCCTTGAGCATCGATGGTGAACTCAGCCGGTTTGTTCACGATGCAGCCCACCGGCTCCAACCCGGGACCGAATGCTTTGACCTGCAAGGAGGGGGAGGAGATTGGGACCAGCCTTAGCCCAGCAGTCCAACCATGCTAGGACAGGTCCCCATCCCCTCCAGGTGAGCTAGGAGAGGCCCCTACCCCTCTGATGGAGACCAGGTGAGCTAGGAGAGGCCCCCATCCCCTCCAGGTGAACTAGGAGAGCCTGACCTTCTCAGGGAAATACTCATTGGTGGCCGGCAGGATGTGGGCAATGAAGGGGCTGTCCTGGATGTCCTCGTCATCACAAATCACGTGGACAGCGTACTCGCCCGGCTCGGTGGGCCAGTACCGCACATCGCACGAACCGTCTCCTTTGTCATCGCACTCGATCTTGGCCTGTGAGGGACCCTCGATGGAGAAGCCTGCCAGGTGGCGGGAAGAGGAAAGAATTAGGAAAGCAGGTGGGGGTCACTCTTTAGGCCAGATCTGGACATTTTGGCTCTCCCCGTCTGGCCACTGCGGATTGCTACTACAGGTAGTCCTCAACTTACAATCATTCAAAGTTACAGCGGGAACCGAAAAGAGGGGCTTATGACCATCTTTCACACTTAACGATGGTTGCAGCCTCCCCACGGTTCACATAAACAGAATGAAGATGCTTCGCAATGGACTCGTGTTTATGACAATCACGTCGTCCCCAGGCGTCCCGCGATCTCCTCCCCCTCTTTTGTGACCTTCCAACCAGCGTGCAGAAGCCGGATTCACTTAACAACCTTGGGACTCCCTTTACAACTGCTGTGATTCACTTAATGACAGTGGCCAGAAAGGGGGACAAACCTCACTGTCTTGCTTAAGGATAAAAATGGTTGGCTCAATGTCGGTCATCAGTCAAAAGCTACAGGTAATCTTCGACTTACAAGCATTCATTTAGTGACCATTTCAAAGTCACGATGGCGCTGAGAAAAGCCAGTCAGGACCGTTTTTCACACTTACGATGGTTCCTGGTTCTCCAGGAAGCCTCCTGGGAGCAAAAACGACCCTCAGGAAGCTTCCTTGAGGCCCAGGAGGTAAAAAAATACGGAGGGGGGGGGTGCTGCAGAAAAAAGGAGCCACGTCCACCCAGTCACTCCCACCTAGCCACACCCACAGAACTGGTAGTAAAAATATTTGCAACCCACCCCTGCTTTGTGTGCACCATGCACTTACCTGCATCCAAAACGGGACATGTGGGGAATCCTGGGTGGGGCGGGGCAGGGTGGGCGGGGCCAGCCAAGACTGGGATTTAGGGGTTCCCCAAACTGCACAGAATCTTAGCTAGGGGGTGTCCCGAAACCCTGCGAACCCCCAGCAGCCCACCTCTGCACCGAAGGCAAATTTCAAGAATTTTGAACAGGAGGTGAATTGAGGATCCTCCGTGGGCCAGCCGGTCCACCAGTTAAGTCCACTGTTCCCCACCCCCCACCCCCTGCCAAACTCCCACCCCTGACACTCCTTTTCTCGTACCCAGTGTGCCCACTTCGGTGCCAATCGCCTCCACAACGAAGTCCGCAGACTTGCCCACCATGCCGGTTTCCAGGCCGGGACCCCAGGCCCGAACCTTCTGCAAGCCAGCTTCAGGTGCCACCTGCACTTCAAAGGGACTGAAACGAAGAAAGGAAGAATCGTGGTTGAAGCACCAGGCTAGAATCCAGGCGACCGTGAGTTCTAGTTCCGTCTTAAGCACATAAGATGGGGGAGGTGACTTCGCGTCAATCGTCAGGAAACGGTGAGTTCCAGTCCCTGCTTAGGCAGGAAAGCCGGCTGGGTGACTTTGGGCCAATCACCAGGAGACAAGGAGTTCTAGTATTGTCTTAAGGCAGGAAAGCCAGCTTGGTGACTTTGCACCACTCACCCAGAGATGGTGAGTTCTAGTCCCACTTTAGGGTTGAAAGCTGACTGAATGACTTTGGGCCAATCACCAGGAGATGATGAGTTCTAGTATTGTCTTAATGCAGGAAATCCAGCTGGGTGACTTTGGGCTGATTACCAGGAAACAGTGAGTTCTAGTCCCACCTTAGATATAAAAGCCATCAGGATGAATTTGGGCCACTCTCTTTCTCTCAGCTCAGGCCCACCTTCCAGGGGTGTTGTTGTGAGGAAAAGAGGAAGAGGAAGAAATACTGGAGTTGCTCACCGCCTTGAGTTATTTATCAGTATAATAAAGGCAAGACAAAAAAATAAATAAACAAATAAACAGATTCTATCCTGCAAGCCAGAATCTCCCTCTCTGAATTCCTCCAGTTGCAGCCCCCAAACAGCCCTCTGGATCAGGTTCTGCACCAGCTTACACTCTCTGAGCATCACATGTGGAACTCACTGCCACTAGAATGGAGTTTCTTGACTTCAGCAGCTTTAGGATGAGTGGGCTTCCACTCCCAGAATTCTTGCTGGCTGGGGGAATTCTGGGAGTTGGAGTCCCACCCCTTTAAAACTGGCCAAGGTTGAGAAAGACTGAGCAGAAGAACGAAAACACACTCCTTCAGGTCTGAGTGCAGACATTATGCTCAACCCTGTTTACTAAACTATAATTTGTGAAATCAAAAACAAGCCTGGGTGGAGTCAGATCCCCTTGAGGTGGAAATGTGGAGGATGGCCCTTTTTTCTGGGTTGCTCCACCAGATCTTATCCTTACTGGGGGGGGGGGCTAGANGGGGGGGGGGGGGCTAGACTAGATGGCCTCTAAGCTCCCTCCCTACTCTGGGAAGATTGAAGAGCACTGCACTAGAAGAGTAAGACGAAGGGGGCACAGCTACAATAGTCTGGTTGTGGGTCTCACAGAGGCTCCTGGTTGGAGGTCCATAAAGGGCCAAGTTTCCCATGTCGATAGCCGCCGTTGAGTGGCCTACCTCCTCGGAATGGCGTGGCCGCCCCATGTAATCGACACCACGTATTTTCCAGGCACTTTGGGGTAATATTCACACTCATAAACCCCATCGCCGACATCTCGCACCTTCACCGGTTCCTCTGTTCCTTCTAGGGTGAAAAACACAACTTTATTATAGCATCAGGAGTGGGATTCTACCTGGTGGGACCAGTTCTATAGAACTGGTTGTTACGACTCTGCTCAGTTCGGAGAACTGGCAAATCATGCCACTGGCTGGCCCCGCCCCTCTCCGTCCCACCCTCTCACTCCTTAGTGAGGGAGTGGCATACGTGCCATCCAACTTGCCTGCGTTTGTCAAGTTGCTATTTTTCCTTCCCCCCCGCCCCCTGACCATCAGCTGTTCCACTTTGCTGGGAGATTTAGATTAGCTAGAAAGGAGGAAATCCTTGGATTTCTTGCTTTCTAGCTAATCTAAAAGCAGAGCGGAACCTTCCTTAGGACTGGAGCTTCTATTTTTTTAGTGCAGACTCAGGTAGCAGATTGCAGAAAGATAGATCTCTGAGTGAAACTGTGATTCTGTGAGCAACTCAATCTGCCTGCCTGCTTTTGGGTAAAAGTTGCTTTCTTTTTTTATTAAAAAAAAAATAAATCAGTATTTACAAACATGGTGTATTGTGAGGTAATTTTGTGAGTTTGCTTGTCAGCAAATTTTGTGTGATAGACTCAGGTAGCAGATTGCAGAAAGATAGATCTCTGAGTGGATCTGGATTCTGCAAGCAACTCAATCTGTCCGCCTGCTTTGCCTGATTTTGGGTAAAAGTTGCTCTCTTTTTAATAAAAAAATTCAATATACATAAATATTTGTAATATTTACTTCCAAGCCATGCCCAGCCAATCACATGACCATCAAACCATGCCCAGTCAGCAAACCACACCCACCCAGTCACATGATCACGAGTTACAAATTAGTGATTTTACCCAAATTAGTAATTACACCCACAAATTAGGCCAAACAGAACCGGTCGTTAAGAAATTTAAATCCCAGCCCTGTATAGCATCCTCCTGTACAAACAAGTGAGCATTACGATTCCTTTTGGACCAACGCTAAGTAAGGAAAGGAGACCACAAGGAGATCCCTGGTGAAGAATCAAGCTTCAGTAGCAACTTATGAAAGCAACTTATGAAAGCAGCCGTGGCTTTTTTTCCCCCAGCTTAAAAAAAACCATGTGGTTTTACAATCATTTGGCTACAGGTGGGATCAGTTGTGATTGTTACATTGAGGATAACATCCTTTGCAACTTGGAGACCACTATTCGATTTCTTGTAAGGTAAGGAGAGAAAAAAACTTGTTAACTTACTTGGTCCCTTGACCAAGACCTTCAGTTCCCCCGTGCCGGCTCCCTTGGTGTAAACTTTGAAGTCCGCCACCTCCTTCACGCGGACGCCCTTCGGCTGGAGACCCCGGCCCATGGCCCGGCAGGCGTTCGGGCTGCAAGCTGTCAAGGGGACAAAAAGCATCTCTCAGGAGAAGAGGAGAGAAAAGAGGAGAGGAGAGATGGAAGAAAGAAGAAGGGAAGGAAAAGAGAAGGAGGAAGAGATGGAAGAAAGGAAGGAAAAGAGAAAGAGGGAGAAATGGAAGAAAGAAGAATGGAAGGAGAAGAGAAGAGAAGAGAAGGAGGGGGAGATGGAAGAAAGAAGGGAAGAGAAAAAGTGAAGAGAGGTGGAAGAAAGAAGAAGGGAAGGAAAGAAGAGAAGGGAAGATGGAAGAGAAGGAGGGAGAGATGAAAGAAAGAAGGGAAGAGAAAAGAAAAGAGGTGGAAGAAAAGAATGGAAGGAGAGAGAAGAGAAGGGGAGATGGAAGAGAAGGAGGGAGAGATGGAAGAAAGAAGAGAAGGGAAAGGGAGATGGAAGAGAAAAGAGAAGGAGGGAGAGATGGAAGAAAAAAGAAGGGAAGGAGAAGAGAAGGAGGGAGAGATGGAAGAAAGAAGGGAAGAGAAAGGGAGATGGAAGAGAGAAGAGAAGGAGGGAGAGATGGAAGAAAGAAGAGAAGAGAAAGGGAGATGGAAGAGAGAAGAGAAGGAGGGAGAGATGGAAGAAAGAAGGGAAGGAAAGAGAAAAGAGAAGAGAGGCGGAAGAAAGAACAATGGAAGGAGAGAGAAGAGAAGGGGAGATGGAAGAGAAGGAGGGAGGGATGTGAGAAAGAAGAGAAGAGAAAGGGAGATGGAAGAGAAAAGAGAAGGAGGGAGAGAAGGAAGAAAGGAGAATGGAAGGAGAGAGAAGAGAAGAGATTGGGTCACTGGGTGATCCAACGGAGGAGAGGAAGGAGGAGACCCCAAGGACACCAAAATCCAGAAGGTGCCCAGGATTTGCCCAGCACCCCAAAGAGCCTTGGAAGATCCAAACCAAGATTCACACCCAGGGCCAAGGAGCGGGTTCCCCACTCCCCCCAAGAACCCATGCAAGCAACCTTAGCAGGAAGAGGGGCCAGAGGGAGGAGGCCAAAATCAAAATGTTTTCAAAAAGGAGGCGGCATTCCACTTCGGATCGCGAGGGTCATGGCAGGCAGGCAGTTCGGGATTTATCTGTGTTCGTTTAGTGACCGTTCGAAGTTACAATGGCACTGAAAAAGGGACTGATCACTGTTGTCCCCCACGATCATT
>BHFT01018282.1:0-99914 GCA_004320025.1 Laticauda laticaudata
TTCCTCTTTGTCTTCCTCCTGCACAATCTTATCCAGTCGGGTTCTTCTTTGAGGTGGCCATTTCTGACCACCGCTGCCACCGCCTTTGGGGAAGGGAGTTTAGAGCCAAGGAGGAGAGATGTGACTCCCCTCCACTCGGATAGCAATCTCCCCCTCTTCACCACCTCTATGGGGTGGCTTCAGCCCCGAATCCAAAGGATCAGGGCGCTAAATCAGCAAGCACAGATTGAAACCGCGCATGATCGTGGATTTCGGTCTGTCGCTAAAGAGACCCAAACCAGAATTCCCTAATTTTAGCGTTTTCTGAGATCGTAGTGTATATCAAAGAGACCACTAATTTATGCAAAGAATTCATATGTAACCTGCCTTTTTTGAAATTGTGTACTGTAGAAAGTTAGCACCCACCCTTCTAGAAAAATGACATATTTTAGGAAATATTAAAAAGGCAGAATATTATACCTCCATGGCTGAGAAAAGGAAAAACATGCTCTTGGAAAGCAACCTCCCCCCCTTGTTAATAGCCCCAGAAAAAGACATTTTATCTGCAACACAAAAGACCTTCAGCTCCAGGGTGATGGGATTAGCACTCACTCAAATCCAAATAAGGAGAAAGCCATTAAGCCATAACAGGAATTGCCCAAAGCCCATTCATTACATCATCCAGCAAGATTCAACCAAGCTTGGGAATCAAGATAACATACAGTTACCCCTGCATAGCCCCATGGGAGTCTGACAACCAATCAGGATACATTTCTTGCTACAGGAACAGGAAGCAAGTTCAAAGCCCAACAGAGGTTATAAATCTCTCTCCCTCTCACCCATGTGCTATTTTGCCCAGTACCTCAAATCATGTGGTCCTGCTGTCCTCCACCATTAAACCATCTTTTCAAGCAACCTCCATGTTTCCAATGTCTTTCTCTTGGAACTGAACCCAAATGGACATTTCTTCCAACAGTACTTCAGGATGTTAGAAAGAAATGTACAAGCTGCCTTTCATAATGATAATCAAAATCAAAGCAACTGAAATTGCCGCTTTGAATAATTAAATAAAGAAACAGAAAATTGTTTTATATCAATTTTTCCTTTTTATGTCTCCAGAATAAGAATTAAATATTAATTGGCAACAAAAAGTGAAGTAATGTGTAATTGTATATTTATAAAATTTAGGAGTATATTCTAAAATCTCATTCTTCATTTATTATACAATTGTATTTGCTTAGGATTATAAGTAATAGAATTTCTATTTGAGATTTTTTTTATACAGAAAGAACATTGGTCTTAGCTGACACACTTCTTCTCAGTGTGCTGAAGAATAACCCAATTGTGTGGGTGTAGACTCCTCTTCCACTTGGAGGCTGAGTCAATCAGATTCCTTGTCTCCTCCTCCTCCCGAGCATGCCCAGTTTTGATGAAGATGTGTTAATTGACTTGATTCGTATTGGTGTTGGTGATAACTTTCCCTGAACTCTCGTTTCGACAGTTGCCAGGGTGGGATTGTCCTTCAGAACACTGAGAAGAAGTGTATCAGGTAAGACCAATGCTCTTTCTCCAGTGTGCTGGAAGGCTAATCCAATTGTGTGGTACATACCAAAGCTGGCTGTCCTAAGGGTGGGAAGCGGTCTGATCTTGAGTCCCCAATTCTGAATGTACTTTTTGTAGTATCCTTCTGCTGAAGGCCGCCTCAGCCGAGGCTAATACATCCAGCTTATAGCGTCTTATGAATGGGGATGGAGAAGACCACATTGCTGCCCTACAAATGTCAATTCTATTCCATGCAGCTTTCAATGTGTACTTTCAATGTGTATATCAATATGTAACTCAATGTATATTCCATGTGGCCATTATAGCCGCGCTTCTGGTCGAATGAGCTGTTACCCATTTGGGTAATGATAGAGTCTGGAATTCATAGGCCTTGGTGATACAATATCATATCCACCAACCTATGGTTGAAGGTGTGATTTTGTTACCCAGCGTGCTCTGTTGGAATGACATAGTGATTCCGTTTTCCTAACAGAGGCTGTCCTCTTTAGGTAAATGCAGATAACTCTCCTAGCTGGTATTTAGGAAATACCATTTTTTTTCTCTCGGTTGTGATTTGGCTTCAGGCAAAAATCTGGTTAAGATAATTTCCTGTGTCCTGTAAAATGATGAATTTTACCTTCAGGTGGGGTCCAGCCTTAGAATAACCCTATTTGAGTGAATTATGCAAAGGTCCTCTCTCATGGAGAGGGCTGCTAACTCCGATATTCTTCTTGCTGAGGTAATGGGTACAAGGAATGCTACCTTCCAGGTGAGGAATTGTAGGCTGGTTGATTGTAACGGTTCGAATGATTCTGTCGTGAGTGCCCTCAGTACTTTAGGTAGATCCCAAGTGGGATATCAGTGTATCACTGGGGGCTTTAGGTTGGTTGCACCTCTAACAAAGCTGCGCACCAGCAGATGTAAGGCGAGAAATTCCAACTTCCCACAGCCTAATACAGATGCCAAAGCCACCACTTGTCTGTGTATGGTGTTGGGGGACAGGCCCTTGTCCAGTCCCTCCTGTAGAAACTCCAGGATTTGGGTCACCAATACATTGGTTGGATCAATATGTTCTCTGGAGCACCAGCTCCAAAAGGGTCTCCAAGCGCCATCATAGATTTTGTTAGTTGAAGGCTTCCCAGAGGCCTGTAATGTTTGTAAGACTTTACTGGAGCACTTGAGCTGGCTTAGGGCTGACCGTTCAAGTGCCAAAAGGTTAGCTGAAACTATTGCAGATCTGGATGAAGCAAGGCTCCCTGACTGAAAGCTATTCTGTCTCGAGGGATCTTCATGGTTTGGTTATTGACAGACTGACCAGGTCCCACATACCATAGACGTCTTGGCCAGTGTGGTGCCAGGAATAGGATTTCTGTCCTCTCCTCTATCAGTTTCTTTATAACTCTCAGGATTAGTGGAAGTGGGGGAGAAGCACATAACAGTCCCCAAGGCCAAGGAATGCGGAAAGCATTGACTCCTCCTGCCCCTGTTGCTAGGAACCTGGAGTAAAATCTTGGTAGCTGGGCGTTTGATGGAGAAGCCAAGAGGTCCAGGATCAGTCTTCCGAACCTCCCTGACAGCATCTGGATGTAGTCACCACTCTGAGTGGTCAACTGTAGTCCTGCTGAGCGAGTCCGCCTGTACATTCGTTCTCTCTGAGATGTGCTCTGCTCTGATGCTTCTCTGGTGCTTCTCTGCCCAGAGTCCTAACTGTCTTGCCTCCTGCATGAGTGCTCTGGTGCGGGTCCTCCCTTGATGGTTGATGTGTGTCTTGGTGGCCACAATTGTCCATTAGAATGAGTATGTGGTGTCCTGTAATCCTGTCTTGAAATCTCTTTAGGGCTAGATGGGCTGCCCTGAATTCTAGCCAGTTGATGTAGTTTCTGAAGTCTGATTTTGACCACTGTCCCTGTGCTATCTGGGACTAGAAGTCTGTGCCCCAGCCAAACAGACGGCATCTGTGGTGATGGATAGGCTTTATTTTTTTAAAAAAATAAATTTTATTAAACATTTTCCAACAATTTATAACATATCGACACTTTCAATGATGTTACAGCATTGTCAACATTCATATTCATATTATTAGTTACTATGTTACTTTTATGTCTATTGTTTAACCAGGTGTACCAAGCGTCCCAGACCAAATAATACTCCGAATCACCTCATCTTTTAGCTGTAAGGTAAGCCTGTCCATTTCCACGCAGTTCAAAATCTTTCTTACCACAGTCCACTCAGAAAGTATATTATCCTGTTTCCAGTACTGTGCATACACAATTATGGCCATAGTTGTTATATGTAAAATGATGTATTTGTCTGTCTTAGTGTAATGTCGCCTTATTATTCACAATAAAATCAATTATGGTCTGAATTCAATTTTTTATTTTGTTATTTCCTCTTTCCACTTTTTAATCCTACTCTAGTAACTCTTGGCTTCTGGACATGACCACCACATGTGGAAGAAGGTGCCCTGTTTGCTTTTGCATTTCCAACATTCTGGGTTTCTGGTTGGGAACATCTTTGCCAATCTAGCAGGAGGTAGATGCCATCTATAAAACATTTTGTATATATTCTCCTTATACATTGCTGATAATGTTAATTTTTAGTCCCCCCCCAAAATATTTTTCCCCAATATTCTAATTCAATGTTATATCCCAAATTTTTCGCCCAAACTATCATATTTTTTTTTACAATTTCTTCTTCCATTTTAACCTTCAAAAGAAGGTTGTATATTTTAGATATAATCTTCTCTTCCGGTCCCTGAGTTATTTTATCTAGTTGTTGCTGATCTTTATAGAATCCATATTCTTCTTTATCTTTTTTATATGTTGTCCAGGGGTGGGATTCAACTGGTGTTACTACTGGTTCGGTGACTACATTTTGCTGACGCATGCTGTTCGTGCATGTAATAAACCTTAAGCTGTGCCGCACAGACAGCTGAAAAGCGCTGTGCACATTTGCACAGTGTTTGAAAAGCCATTTTTTCCCTGCTTTTTCAAACTCAGCTGTGCCGCGCAAAGCAGCTGAGGTTGAAAAAGCAGGATATAAAGGACAGATAAGAGCCTGGGCAGGCGGGTGGGCCAAAGAGCAGCAAACACAGAACCAGTTCAATGTCTGCTGCTCTTCAGAGCTACCAGTTCTATACAGCCAGGCAGAACTAGTAGCATCCCACCCCTGATCTTGTCTGAATTTGCAAGTAGGGCCACCAATCGATACCAATACCTTCTTGTTTTAGTTCTTATGTTGTTCTCAGCCTTTCTTGTGAGTCAATCAATTCCTTATATTTTCTCATCTTATTTAAGTCAAGTCTATCCACTGGGATAGATCAACGCTTCCATCGTTGACAGCCAGATTGGTATTTTAGTGTAATGGTTCCCCCCCCCACCTGAATAAATGTATCTCTGATCTGATGCCTTTGGAAATAAGAATGACATTTAATTTTCCCTTCCCAGAAGCATCCATGCCATCCTTGTTGCAAGACATGTCCCTCTATTAATAATATTCTTTTATTATCCAAATTAATCCAGTCTCTTATCCATGTCATGGCTGCTGCTTCATAATATAATTCCCAATCTGGAAGTAGGCATTTTGGTTCTTTGAAGACACAGCCCTTGCTTATGGCTTGTGACCTCCACCATTGGATAGAGTATAGTACCTTTGGTGGAACCTGAACCTTGAGATTTGAGTTGCTCCTGCCTGACCTCTGGTATGGCAAAAGAAACCACTGTAGTATCCTTGCATGAAGCCGTGCCCATGGTATAATTGCTATGCCGGGCACCATTTTCCCCAGGAGCTGTGATAGTAGGTTAAGCCTCACTGACTGGGCTGACCGAATTTGGACCACCAGTACTTTGATACTGGCTTGTTGTTTTTGTGACAGGCAGATCGCATGACCCTATATATGATTGCTCCCAAGTGCAGTAGTTAATTTGTTGGGAACCAATGACTCTTGTCAAAATTCACAAGAGAACCCGTGTTCTTGCAGGGTCCTGATGGTGATCTGTAGGTTCTCTGCTGCTCTGTCCGGTTAAGAGGCCTGTATCAGTATGTTGTCCAGGTAACATTGGACGCACACTGGAATCATTTTGAGGTGCACCGCCACTCCTGCCAGCACTTTGGTGAAAGCTCTGGGTGCTGATGATAAATCAAAGGGCAGGACCTAGTATTGGAAATGCCAGCCAGTGTACTGAAAACACAGGAATTTCTAATGAGCAGGTAGAACAGGAATGTGTAGGTATACCTCCGTAAGATTTATGAAGGTCAGAAAGTCGCCTTCCCGAATGCTCCCCAGTATCAACTGAAGGGACTGCATTTTGCATTTCTTGTATATCAGATATTTGTTCAGTCTTTTTAGGGCCAGAATTGCTCTTCATCCCCCCTAATTCTTTGGAACTATGAACAGGAGGGAGTAGAACCCATCCTTGCTCGTCTGATGGGACTTGTTGGATGGCTTGAGTGTCCAGTAGGTGTTGCACTGCTGCCTCCATGAGGTTTCTCTTTACCTCGTCCCTTGGAATCTGACAACTTATGAAGAAGTTCTGGGATGTGGAGAGAAATTCAAGGGAGAGACTTAGTCTCGCCGTATTTAGGATCCAGGTGTCTATTGTTGTTGTTTCCCATTGACCAGCAAACAGACTTAGACGGCCGCCAATGGGAGGGTTTATCTGCCCGTCATTTGGAGTGATGGAAGGGGTAGATGCTCATGCCCCTGAATGGATGTTTGTTTTGGCGCTGTTGACCATATCTATCCTTGAAACCAGATCTGTCCGGTTGTCTGTGCCCATGTATGTATGTCCTCTGAAACTGGTGGACAACCAAATCTGGTATCTATGGTCCAAAAGGAAGGCCTGAGAAAATATGGAGATTGATGGTGGTCTGATTTTCTGAACCCCGAAAATAGAACCTTCTTCCTGTCTTTATTCTCTACCAACACAGAATCTAGGGCCTCTCCAAATAGTTTGCTTTTGCTGTAAGGGGCAGAAGCGAGCTTCCACTTGGACCTCATGTCTCCCTGCCAGTGACAAAGACACAGTATTCGTCGGGCCCCTACAGAGGTGGCCATAACTTTAGAGGCGAACCTTGTGGCATGCATCTGCTGAGATTTCTACAGCCACTATCACTTTGTTGAAATCCTGCTGGGCACGTATGTCCCCTGGGGGAACCTTCCAGTGGTGGGTTTCAAAGTGGTTTACCACTGTTTCAGTGGGCATGGCTTGGTGGGCACACTTTGAGTGTGCACACAGACTTTATGCTGACACCAAATGTGCATTTTGCACATGCATGGAGGCTTTCATACTCACCTCCTGCAATCCAGCACTCTCCCTGTAGCTTCAACAGCTGATGCACAGCAATCTGCTGTGCTGCGCAAAGCAGCTGCACTTCAAAAGCAGGGAATAAAGGTCAGTATGGGATCCCGGGTTGGCAGGTGGGCCCAACAGCAGCTTGTCAGAGGGAACTAATTCAGTCTCAGCTGATCTTCAGCGCTACCAGTGCACCAGAATTGGGATGAACTGGAAGAATAGCACCACTGGAACTTGCTCTCACATCTGGCATAGATGAAATAATGTGGTCCTGTTGAAGAAAAATGCAGCCGTGGAGGCCTTTATTGCCCAGGCTGAAGCCTGATGCATCTTATGCATCAGGCTTACACATCTCTGCCTTCTTATCCTCTGCTTTCAGGGAATCCTCCCCATGCGGAGCCGGTCTTACAGTTTTGAAGAATTCACTGAAGCTTTAACTCTTTGATCATCAGCACTTCTCCCATGCGTCTCCTTCGCTCGAAGGCTGAGTCAAAACTGGGCATGCTCAGGAGGAGGAGGCGTGACCAGGAATCTGACTGACTCAGCTTCCAAGCAGAAGAGTCTACATCCACACAATTGGATTATCCTTCTAGCACACTGGAGAAGCACATACTATGCAGGTACTGGCTGCAAAGCCTAAAAATATCTGCTGTAAAAAGAGCTGGTATTCTTTTAAGCAATCTGATAGTTCTTGCAGCACAATGTTCAGAAAAAAACCTGCTATTTAATAATAGCTTAGCAAATATATCTTGCTTGGAATGATCAGTTTATTAGTTAAATTTAATATAATTCAACCACTTAATATAGTAGTTTAGAATAACTAGCAGCCATAAAAAAATCAATATTTATAAGTTGCCATTGTCTTACTTTCTGATATTTCTTTGTACATTTCAAATCCTACATTATATGACAAGTTACTTTTCTTACTAATAATACAAATTTGCTCATGAACCATTTAACCTTTATCAACATTGCAAAAGATTTAAAAAGGCTGAAGGTTATTCAGAAGTATGAGCAATGTTACTTCTACCCCATGCCCATACCTGACTAGAAGAGAGCCACAGAATGCATTTCTTTTTGGATCTCTGTGGCTGATTTGCAACCATCCTCTATGCAAGTTCAGATTGAATGAATCATGCACGGCCAGACTGAGAACAAATATTTTTTGTAGAGAATACAAAAAAGCAAAGAAATATAATATGTCCAAAGTGTATATGCAGGTGGACTCCTTGTCCTGACTGATGTTTAGTTATACAGTATTTTTCTTGGGCAGTGATTTGGGCAGGCCTTAGGCTCTTGAGAATAAAGAACAATGGTCTGTTTCTTTTGTGTAACTTTCTTTTTCTTTTGTGAAATTTTAAAGTGATTACAGTTTATATTTTTCTAAGTCTAATTTTCAGGATAAACACAAATAGTTAATTTAATAATATGGGATTCCCTCTGTTGTGAAGCAAGGAAAACTGCTTTAAGTTTATCCCAATTTTAAAAATAACCAATATATCTAGAATAATTAGATAAATTTAGCTAATTAGAATGTGTACCTTAAAAAGGCAAAAAGGAGTCAGCAATGTTATTAAATAGTCTGAGTTCTCATATCATGAAGTAACATTGTTAACAAGATACAGTAATAAGAATATACTTTCAAAACTAATGAACAGATCTAGTGATGAAAAAGAACACATCTCATTAATTAAATACTTCAATGTCTTCTCTTCCGAAATAAACTTGCAAGGCTGAAACAATCTCTGCAGAAATCATTCAAAATTCAATAGCTGGTTACATGTTTCTTGATACGTTTTTACATACAATACTGTATACAGCATATGTAAAGTACACATGATGTACACAAAAGACAGCTATTGCAAATGAAGGCAACAAGATGCAAAAGACAACTTGAAATCCGAAAAGAATAGGAACTCAGAAACATTTTAAACAGTAAAATTTAGGAAAGCATCTCAGCTTTTGAAATAATACACTGAAGAAATAACAGTAAAAACAGTTCTTTGCCTAATTAAATTATATCCTAACTTATTTCTATAAATACAAGCTATTGTCCAGAAAATGATGAGCAATAACAGACTGGTAGGATTTACACAATAGTTCTCATTTTAAAGCTTTTGAACAAAATATTGTAAGCAATGAATCTTTATATCCCCAAATACATATGCATATGTGTAAAATTTAATTTAGCAGCTAGAAAATGAAGACTGCCAAGGACCTACCTGTGTGACCATGTTTTGTGTGTATGGTGTTGCATGCTGCTGCTGCTGTTGTTGCTGCTGCTTTTGCTGAACAGCACTTTCTATTGCTACTTTTGCTACAGTACTTGGATCTGCTCCAGCTGGTACAGCTACCATAGTTGCACTACAGCCAGCTTTGTTAGGGTCACTTATTGTAACAATTCTCACTCCTACTTTATTGGGGATTCCTGGAATAGTTTCCTTGTCATTATCCTCTGCTGGCCTTTTTACAGTTTTGCATTCTGCTGTGCCATTAGTTGACCGTACTTCAGATGAGAGAGTAGCTGGGG
Organism: Laticauda laticaudata; assembly: GCA_004320025.1. Taxonomy (NCBI): domain Eukaryota; kingdom Metazoa; phylum Chordata; class Lepidosauria; order Squamata; family Elapidae; genus Laticauda; species Laticauda laticaudata. Next base: position 9,346 of record BHFT01018282.1, read on the forward strand.
TTCCACGAGGTCCTGAGTGTGGAACTGCTATGATCTGATGCCCCTGTATAACAGAGGCTGTTGCCTGTGGTGAGACAACTACACTTGGGCGTTGGTGAGGCACATCTGAATTCAAACTTGAAATTAGAGGTCCATTAGATACATCAGGGTTGGTACTACTAGGCTGCTGGGTTAAGAGTTTTGAAGCTTCTTGTGTACTGCTTGCAACAGGCATATTCCCCAAAGCTAAAACAGGTCCATTAGAAAATCTTTCCCCTTGATCACCTTTGGCAGCATCTAGTTGTGTGGCATCCAAATTATCTTGTTCTGTTGGAGAAATTTCACCATTTCCTATATGGTTGGAAGTTTTGTGATTTGGAATGTTTTTACTTAAATGGGAACCGTCGCCTTTTTCAAAGTCACAGATTCCATTCAGAAGGGGCTTCCTCAAATCACTTTTAAATTCCTGCATGTCTGGTTGTTCAAAGTTCTGCTTTCCAAGAGCTCCATTTTCATCCATGACTAAAGATGATCCATTACTGACTTGTGAGAACTGATTGGCCTCATTCTGAGTTTTCCCTGAGTTAGCTGGAGGTAGACTGGAGTCATGCTTTCTTCCATTTAGAAGACTTCCCACCTGTGTTTCATTTTCTTTTGCATCGCCATTGCTGGTGCTTGCAACTCCTCTTCTGCAAGAAGGGTTTTCCATTACTTCAATTTTGCGCTCATGAATATGTAAGCCTGTTGCCTCCTTTGCTTCTTCTTCCTTTTGGCAAATAATTTTATCTCCTTTGAATGGAGGAGCAGTAGCAGAACATGACTGACCAGCTAGAGGTGCCTGGTTAGGTGGAAGTGCTTGCACCTGAAGCCCAACTGCTGATTGTGACCCACTCATTGTTATTCCAGTTGGAGCAATTATTTGCGTTGCATTTCCCTGACTTGCATTTGCTGTAGCGAAACTAGTATTTGGCACAACTGTTATAGTAACCTGATTGCCAGAAGTCCCTTGAAAAATAGTTGCTGGGCTGTTTGAAATCAACTGGCCTGGCAATATTTGCAAATTGGAAATAGGAACTGTTTGTACTGTTCCTTGGGACTGAATTGCACTCTGGACCAACTGAACATTTTGCTGTCCAACTAGTAATGGCTGAGCAGAAGACTGCCCTTGAACTCCAAAACTCGTTGCTTGGTTATTAGCCATCTGATAAACCACTTGAGGGCTGGGAGCTCTTGCACTGTTTGAAGGAGGAATTTGTGGTGCTGGGAGAATAAGTTTGCCACCAGGAGTAGAAGGGCCTCGTTTAGGAAGCAAGAGTTGTTTTATCAGACTGGATTCATTAGAAGGACCCACCCCAGGACTATTTTGTTGTGGCTGAACTTGCATCTGGACTTGCTGCTGGACCTGGGACGATGCTGATGAATGCTGCTGCTGCTGTTGTTGACGCTTTACAGAAAGCATCTGACTGACAGTAGGAGGGGGTCCTTGTGATTGAGAGGTGAGAGGTGGAGATGATATTACTGTGGGGACTTGGTTGTTTGAAATTGGTCCAGGTGATGGTGAGGAAGTTGGAGTTAAATTTGGCTGTGCACCCAACTGAACAGCTTGGCCAGCTGGGATTGAAGCTGGATTAGTAAGAACAATTTGGTGAATGGCTGGTGCGTATGTTGGACCTTGCTGAGTTGGTTGGCTTACAATCACTACACTTTGCTGAGGTGGTGGTTGCTGCTGCTGAGACTGCTGCATTGGTTGCTGTGCCACTGCTGTTGGGACTTGCTGAGAAGGCTTTGGTGCAATATTCTGAAACCCTACTCTTGATGTTGGTGGATTCTGGACACCAGCAATTGTAACCACCTGCCCAGTTGCAACTTGGAAATTCTGAACTGTAGTAGCAGAAACTATATTCGATGCTGATGTTGTAACATACTGCTGAGGTGCTATAATAACAGCATCTTGCTGCTGGTTACCACTCATGGATTGCTGAGTTGATGTTTGTACTGGCTGTGATGATGTGGTTATAAGCTGCTGAGCCTGGGAAACTGCTGAAGTGCATGCTGGTATGTTCTGTACTCTGCCAAAAATATGACCTTGAGGTACAGTTTGTTGAATTACTGTAACAGGAGTGCCTGAGGATATTTGTCCTGGTACCATTGCATGTAGAGATGACTGCTGAATTACAGGTTGATGAAGTAAAGTCTGGGAGCTGACAACAGTAACAGAGGGTTGTGGTCCTGCATTACTAGGATTTTGATTTGAAGATTGTGCTCCACCTCCTACAGCAATAGTAACAGGGACTGCAGACTGCTGAACTGTGTTCTGTATTACTGTGGCCTTCACTACATCACAAGAAATTGAAGCTTTATTCTGTATGACCGTTACAGGAGTATTTTGTTGATGGGGACTATGAACTAAAGGGTTTTGTGGTATCCTGGAAACAGTTTGCACCACTGTAGATGCACCTTGAATTGGAAAAGACATCTGTGTTGCAGCTATAGTTGAAGATTGATTATTAATAGGATTCCTCTGAAAATGGTTTCCTATACTTGATGATCCATGTGGGAATCCTGTTGATAAAGAGGAACAAATCTGAAATGGTAATGCTGAAATCAATAGGAATTAACATAGGAATTAACAAATTAAGCTTTGAATACTTCCTAAGTTGGCATTCATCATGAATTTTATGTATCTCAATGTAATGGAGCAAGTATTTTCTACTGTATCCTGAAACATTGGAAACCATTTTTCCCTTTCCTTCTTAATTCATTGAAAAAAAATCGTATTAAATGGCTATCCAATTTAAGCAGTTAAACTGGGCACCATTAGATGATTGTTACTTTAGACTTTTAACTTTCTCAGTACACTATAATTTTGAAACTAATGCCAAACTATTATAGTGTACTGAGAAATTCAGTTAAATAAAATTGTTCAAATCTAATTAAACATTTATCTTAACGATTACTCCATACAACCTGCTATTGAAAATTATTATATAATTTAATTAAGAAAATATGCTGGGGGTTTTTCTTTGGCCAGCAGAGCAAAAATTAGTTGGAGGATGTACCCCTATCTCCCAGAAAGACCTCACTGCAAGGGAAATAATATAATTGGAAGATGAATATCTTATCCTCTTATCCATTGGCTAGAGAAGTATAACTTTCCACCAACTCAAACTATCTATTAACTTTTTCCCTTTTTATTCCCTTTTGCCATGTTTACTGGACTATACAGCACATTTTATTTATTGTAATGTATTGCAACCATACTTTCAAAAATATTTGATGCTGATGATATTGTGTTGACAGTCTGGCTACCTTTTACTATTAACTCTTCCAAACATAATTGCTTTTTCCAGTGACCAAAAATATTTTTGCTCTTATAAATAACTAAAAATTGATCAATAGACAAAGATGAAATTCAAAATATAATAATACCTGCTGGTGAAGCAGATGGAGCTACTTCAGGAACAGAATCAACCCGAAGAATAGGGTTTGAAGAAGATTGTTGCTGATAGTACATCTGAACAGGAAGTGGTATAGCCCTCCTTTTTACTCCGACTACATGAATATGAGCCTGCCCATTGTTATTTGCATCCTCAACTTTCTTCACTGAATGATTTGGAAATATAGTTCTATCAAAAAAAAGAAAAAAAAGAATGAGAATGTAGGATTTTTTTTAGGCAGTATGCTTTAAAAATGGAGTTTGAAGTGAATTTTCTCCAGTGAATTAAGGAGAAATGTAGCGCATATGGTTTGGAGCTGAACTAAATATTAATGATTGCCATTTAAGTGAGAAAAAAATTTAAGGAGGAAAGAAAAGTACTTTGAACTGCTGTCATCTATCCTAGATTTTCTGACAGCAGGTAGGGTTATTACAGAGCAATAGGTTCAAATAAAGTAATATTTGACTTTTGGAGGAAAGTTAAAAGGGATAATTTTCAAAATAAAAATAAAATGAACAAACTATACTGAATTTGTATAACATCTATTTGTCTTTTCAATCAACCACTGTTTTTAATAATGATTACAGCTACACCTTGACTTATGACTACATCTGAGCTCAACATTTCTGTTGCTAAGTAAGACAGTTGTTAATTAAAATTTTTCCCATTTTATGACCTTTTTGCCGCAATTATTAAGTGAATCACTGTAACTGTTAAATTAGTAACATGGTTGATAAATGAATCTGGCATTCCCATTGACTTTGTCAGATCACACAAGGTGATCACATCACCCTGGGACAATGTAACCATCATAAATACATGTCAGTTGCAAAGTGGCCAAATTTTGATTAAGTGACCACAGAGGATGCTGCTAAGGTCATAAGTGTGAAAAATGATCGTAAGTCATTTTTTCATTTCTATTGTAACTTCAAATTGCCACTAAATGAATGGTTCTAAGTTGAGGACTACCTGTATTTAAGGTAAACAATAATGGATTTTTTTTTCAAATTTAGCAATCGATATCAACTATAGATTTTTAAAAAAAATCCAAGCTAGTGTTCTATTCTAGGAATGAGTTTCTCTTACCGAAGACATTTATAAAATCCGGTAGAAGTTAAAATTCCACCTCTAGCTAGTTTACTGCATGTAGAGAGATATTCAGAGTACATTTCAGCTCGGGAGACTGAGCAGTCTGAATTAACCTCAAAATGGGCATTTAACCTGGAGAGAGAAAATAGAGGGAAAAAATCTGGGTAAATAAAACTTAATAAAGACTTATTTCTCCTGACTCTAGAATAATTTTTTTCAGTCTGATACCAACAGTACCTTGGACAATGCTTTCCAGCTCTTGGAAGTTTTTTCTTCCTACTTTACTAACAATATATGTATTACAAAAGTTTTGCAATACATGAGATATGGGTCAGATATTTCATTCATATCACCTTGTTCTCTAAAATTGCTTTAAAAGTATTTTCTCTTAAATGGTCAATATACATCAAATGTTAAAAATTTAAGGCATCCTTGAAATATATGGCCAAGAATAGGTTCTGTATAGGAGTTTCAGTTCATATTCAACACATAATCATACTAAATATAGGTCACAGTCATATATTGGTCTTATGAAAACTAAGTTTCTATAATAACATATATTCATCTTCTTGATAAAGGATTAAAAATACATCCTTTAAGACATGGTTAAATAGTCTTTTCCTGTTCTGACTTCCTATTGTTGCCTCTACTTTGACTGGAGACCAATGGAAATATGCTGTGATGTCACAAGAAGGAACAGGGCTGGAATATTCAAACACTTTTATTTTATTTTTAATATTTAAAAATAGACTTTATTAAAGATTAAAAAAAACATGTACAATACATGGAATACAACATTTCATTGCAAATGAAATCAATATACAAATATACAACAAATAAACATAAAAACTTATATGTTTCCAATCAACTAAGATGGTGTGATCTTTTATTGAAAACAGTTTTACTAATATTCATTTCCTAATTGGGGTAATTGCTCTTAATCTAACCACTTCATTCTTCAAATCTTTATCTTTTAATTTCCTGGTCTTTTATCCTTGATCCACTTGTACCATTTTTCCCAAGCTGTATTATATCTTGAATCTTCCTTATCCCTAAGTGTTTGTATAAGTAGGTCCATTTCAGTGCAGTCAAGAACTTTCTGAATAATCAAATTATTTGTTGGCATTTGGTCACGCTTCCAGCATTGTGCCAATGCAATTCGTGCTGCCATAATTATATGGAGAATTAAATATTTCGTTTCTTTTGCATAGTCCCCTTTTAACATTCCCAACAAAAATATTTCGGCCTTAAATTCTAGTTGGATATTTGTAATTTCTTCTATCCATATTGTAATTTTTTTCCAGTATTTTTTACTTTTTGGGCAAAGCCACCAAGTGTGGAAGATATTTGGGATTATTTTAAGGGGTGGCATAAATATTTTAGCCTGGGAACTTTAAAGCTCAGTCCAATCCAATGATTCAGATACTGGACTAGAGTATGAAAAACTGAGCCGGAATTTCATTTTAGCCATGAAAGCCAACTTGGTGCTCTTGAGCCAGTTATCTCTTCATAGGAGCAATGGTAAAATACTTCTGAAAATTAGTTGCCATTATAGTCGCCACAAGTCAAAACTTGGAGGCAAATATGTGTGTGTGTGTGTGTGTGTGTGTGTGTATGCTTTTGTATACATATATGTATATATGTAGGTCTAGATGTGTTCAGGTCTTTTCCCATGTAAGATTAAGAGTATCTTGGCGACATTCCTTCCTTCCTCTCTTTTTTCCTCCCTCTATCCATATCTCATTCACTTTCACTTCCCTCTTTCTCCTTTCCCTCCCTCTCTCCCTTTTTTCTTTCTTTTTCTTTCTTTCTTTCCTTCCTTTCTTCTTTTGCTCTTCCTTTCTCCCTTCTCTCCCTCCCTCTTTCTTTCTTCCCTCCCTCTTTCTTTCTCCCTTCTTTCCCTTTCTTTCTCCTTCCCTCCCTCCCTCCCTCCCTCTTTCTCTTTTTTTCTTTCTCTTTCTCCCTTCCCTCCTGTACCACTCCCTGTTTTCGGCCTAGTAAACCTACTTGCAGCCTCCTGGGAGCAAAAACAGGGCATGGGTGGGGCACATCATACCTCCCCCACCCCATCTTGGGCCTAGTAAGCCTTCCTGCACTTACCTGGGAGCCAGAACCAGACGCCTGGGATTCCTGGGAAGGGCAGGAGGGTGATGCCAGCTGGTCTTCGAGACTACCGGTTCGCCAAACTGGATGTAAAATTAACATCCGGTTTGCTCAAACCGGCCAAAACCAGCTGAATCCCACACCTACTTCTATCTAAGTAAAATAAGCTTGGTTTCATTGCAAATATTAAAAGCATACGTGGAATTTAACTATGCTGAACTTCTGTTCATTATATTCATGTGTATGCTATATACTGAAATAACTGAAGAAATTCTCACAAGGAAATTATTTCCTTGAATAAAGCATTCAAATTAATTGATAAGTATTTCTTCAAAATAGAATATATTATTTTTTGTTTATGTTTTCAAGAATGATTATGAAGTTTTAAAATGAATACAAAAGCTATTTATTTCATGGAATATATCATCAGAATTAAATACTCACCACTGGCATGCAAATTTTTCGCTGTCAATTTCTACTATTCCTGGTGGTGGAGCAACATGTTGTGGTGCTCTTGGTGCTATGAAAAAAAAATTATCAATGTAATATAAAAATTATATAATCTTTGGATTGCTTGCCATTACTCTTTAAAAGACTTATAAATGCTATTAATATTGTTCACTTTTCATTTTAAATTAAGAATGCTATCCATACAGAGTTCAATACACGGATTGCAATTGCTCCAAATTAGAGGATGGAATGCATGAATGGAGGGGGGGGGTTGTATCTGATCTAACCTCTCTCCCCCCCACACACACAAATACACAGAGGCAGGGGTGGGATTCAAATTTCTAACAACCGGTTCTGTGGACATGGCCTAATTTGTGGGTGTGGCTTGATCATGTGACTGGGCATGGCTTGTATGTAAATATTATAAATATTTATGTAAATATTGATTTTTTTAAAAAAAAAACTTTTACCCAAAATCAAGCAAAGCAGGAAGGCAGATTGAGTTGCTCACAGAATCATTCAGAGATCTGTCAGCTACCTGAGTCTGTCACATAAATTTTGCTTGCCGTGAGCACTGAATAATAGAACCTTCAGTCCTAAGAAAGGTTCAGCTCTGCAAAAGAGCCGAAGATCTAAAGACTAACTAGAAAGCAAGAAATGCAACAATTTCCTACTTTCTAGCTAATCTAAATCTCCTGGTACCGCAGAACAGCTGATGGCCAGAAAAAGGAAAAATAGCAACTTAGCAGGCAAGTTTTCCAGGTAAGGAGTGAGTGGGCGGGAAGGGTTCCTGAGGGCCATGTGGGTGGTACAGCCTTGTGTTCCCGCGCAGCCTGGATTAATTGCTTTGGGGGATGCTCTGGGGGTGACATTTCTCTGTGGACCACCAAAATTTTCTCCACTGGTTGGTGACTGCTGCTCCAGCGGGTAAGATGTTCCAAAGGGCATGCATAATGGCAGAGAAGGCTCTTCTTCCAGTTCCCACTAGCTGGAACACGCTGGCTGATGTGTCTCGAAGCATGTCTCCTCTGCTGGCATTGGTGGGGCTGGCCAATCTCAATGGGATGAGACAGTCCCTCAAATAGCCTGGACCCATGCCATAAAGGGTTTTAAAGGTGATTACCAACATGTTGAATTGCACCCGAAGCAAAGTGACAGCCAGTGCAGCTCATGGAGAAATAGTGTTACATGGGCACCCCTGAGAACCCCAAGAACTGCCTGTACCACCACACTCTACATCAACCGTAACTTCTAAATGCTCATCAGTAGCCCCATGTAGAATGTGTTGCAATAATCCAACCGTGATATGACTAAGGTTTGAATGACTGAGTGTAGGGACTCCTGATCCAGAATAAGCTGCAACTGGCGCACAACCTGAAGTTGTGCAATGACTCCCCTAGCTATGACTGCCACCTGCTCTTTTAACAGGAATTGTGAGTCCAGGAGACCCTCCAAGTTGTAGACTGGATCCCTCTGTGGTAGTGCCATCCCATCCAGAAGTGAAAATGTCAAAGTCCTGGATCTTGAGGCTCTATGCACTGAAAGCCAATTCTTGACAAGGTTCAGTTGAAGTCTGTTGTCCCCCATCCAAGCCCCCACAGCCTCTAGACACAGTGAGAGGGCAAACAACATCAGTTGGGTGACAAGTTATAGAGTTATTGTCAGTATATCATCTTAACCATAGTGACAGATGATCTCACCCAGCAGCTTCATATAGAGGTTAAAAAGGAGTACCGAGCCCTCCAGTAGTTCTGTATTAGGATTTTTCTAGTAAACCAGGTGGTTTACAACCCAGGTTTCTGAAGGAGATAGTAGACATAATCTTAGAGCAACCGAAGGTAAACTTTCATAGTTCCTGAAGCACAGGTGAACTATCAGAAGACTGGAAAAGAGCTGATGTGGTTCCCATCTACCAAAAAGGTGGGGGGTGGGGGTGGGAAATGGACTCAAGAAATTACAGGCCAATCAGGCTTTTTTTTTACTATTGCCCAAATCATCACAGCCCTTCAGATATGTAGCAAAGCTGTTGAAAAAAATCCAGCAACAATAAACTGTGTTAAGAAGTATTTCAGAAAGAATTTCAATAAAAAATATATACAAAAAGTACTTACAGAACATAGCAGTGACTGTTTATTAAAATAAATCACCTAAGCATATCCTTATTTCTACTGCATAGAAATAATAAAATATACACCCCATATTTTACTATCATCACAATTTAGAGATTTATGTTTTTATAATAAAAGATATGATATTCCAATATATAATAATTCAAGATGATAAACATACCTAATTCTTCTTCCTTATTTTCCACACAACAACAAACCTGCTAGATGAATTGAGTGGGACAGTGACTGGCCCAAAGTTACGTAGACAGATCTGATGTCTCGGAATGACTAGATTTGATGCCTTGTAAGGACTAGAACTTACTCCTGCTTTCTAGACTGGTGCCATTATCACTAAACCAAACTTCAATAGGGTTAATACTAACCTGGAGTAGCCGGGGCATGTCCCTGTGACGAAATTTGTTCCACAGCTTGTGGCCTAATTTCAGAGAGTATTTGATGGTTGGTACTTTGATGTTCAACAAGTTTTACTGCACTGAGTGCATCACCTCCAAACATCTGGATGTCCATTGAAACCAGGCACACTAATGTATCTATAAATTAGCATAAATTATATATTTTATTCCACTAAAAGAATTAATTTCAGAAAGTTATTGTATTAAGTTAAACTGAATTCAGTTAAAGTAGAGATTTATAAATTTGCTAGACTTATTTGTATTTGTTTTGGTGTCATAGGCAGAATTCATGATTGAAACCTCCAATATCCACTTCTGTTTATGTTTTATTTAAAAATTGAAAAAGATTTTTGTATAAGAAAAAATGGTTTATTAGCTGTGTCAGTCTATTGCTTATCTATGGCACTTCTATTGGTTATTATTAGCACCTTATCATAATACTCTAAAAGTTTACCATGATAGGAACTATGCAAATTAAATAAATATAGTATCTGCATAATTTTATTGGAACAAATAAGGCTTCTTTTGCAAGACATTTATGTTGCACTTTCAGTTTGCCAACTGCTTTCTGATCCTTGCCATGATTACCCATAGCACAAAAAAGAGGAATTTAGGCAAAGGACAAGCCATATATCACTTTATAGAACAAAACATCTAACCAAGGATTACCGAGGGACCTAGTAATACAAGTGCTTTGTTAAAATCAACTCTGATACCTCACCTATACTTTTATCAACTTTAGCTATCTTGCTACAGGCCACTTCACCCATTTCAGTGAGCATATAGAGCACTTCCAGAGCAGATATAACAAGTAAAACGTCAGGTAATGTGAGATGACAGATGATTTCTTTGTAAGATTCTTGATCTACATATTCACAAATTAAGACACCATTGTCTTCAGCTTTACAAAGATTACCCAAGATTTCCATGCCTGAAACAAACAAACAAAAAACAATGTCATATGGATGTCACAAAAGAACAAAATTTGTTCTCTGTTCCCACAGTAAAGAATACAGAGCAATAGTTTCAAGTTACAAAATCACAGATGCCAGTTGAATATTAGAAGAAAAAAGAAGTATGATAGTGGAACCAGTTACCTAATGAGGTAGTAAGTTGCTTCACAATAATTATCTACAAAGAATTGTTTATTTTTCTGTGCTAAGTATTAGGTTGGACTCAGTCTAAATAGACGGTTTTCCCCCTCACTCTTATAAAAATGATATTTTACACAAGATACTGTAATCACATAAATTCTTACCCCGCATTTTTAAGAATCTGTCTCTTGACATTAAGCACTTAGTAACAGTATGAAACATTAGATGAGTTGTTTTAAAATCAACAGGGTCCAAGAGAAGCTGAAAAAACAGAAAGCAAATATTAATGATTGAATGATTCATCTTATAAAATTAATATCATTATGGAAATCTTCCAAATTAATTTTAAGTAGTACTTAAAATATATTGAAAATGTTATATGCTTTCTGTTATTTTATTTACTATATCCGTACATAACCTATATTTCTATACACTTTGCACTTAAGTAGCTAGTTAACACTAAAATAAAAATGAACAAAATTTGAGATTGGCATTATCAGCAGCAGCAGCAGCATTCTTAATCTCCAAATTCCAATTTCTATTCAATAACAGATCTAGTATCATAATTTAATTTTCACTTATCCCATCCTTAACTCTTGCTCATTATTAGCAACAACTATGGTAATAAAATATTTTCCTAGAGTTAGACAGCAACCTGTTTCATATGCATCTTAAAGGACTATGTTGTGGGACTCCACGAGGCAATGTTAAAGTATCAAACACTTCTTTTCTAAATGTAGCATGGCATGAAGGATTAAAACCACTGTAATACAGTGGCTCCTAACCCCACCAGTCCTTCAGAATGGTACTGTGGAGTTTCAAAAACCACCATCTATAGAAACTAGTAAGGCCATACTTTTCTCAGTCAGGTTCCACATTTTTACTTCAAATATTTCACAATATTGGATATCATTCTGAGAATTACTTAACTTGCATTACAGATAGTACTTGGCTTATAAAAGCAATTGGGACCAGAATTTCCATTGCTAAGGGCTATGGTTATAAAACACAATGTCGTGACTGTGCCACTTATTGACGACAATTCTGTGAGTGCCATTTGCTATCAATAAGTGAGGGCCATTCATCTTTTTAAGCAACGATCTCTTATAACTGCTATTTACGATTTCTTGCCAGCTTCTCCACTGACTTTGCTGGTAGGAAGCTGGCAGGGAACATTGCAAATTGTGACCATGTGAGAAGCTGTGAAAGCCAGGGACTGGTTGTAAGTACCATTTTTTCAATGCCATCATACCTTTGAACAATCACTGAACAAATAATTGCAATCCAAAGAATACCTGTATTTTTATTATCTAATAATTCAATTTTAGCTGTGAAGTTATCAAAGAAAAGTGAACAATTTCTCTTTTTCAGCTGAATGCAACTTAATGCTTTGTACATGGGAATAAACACTGCTAAATATCACGGGAATGTTTTTAACACATATATTTGACAGGTATTTTTCTATAACTACTAATAGGAATATATTTTTAGAATAGAATATAATTCTTTATTGGCCAAGCGTGATTGGACACACAAGGAATTTGTCTTGGTGCAAATGCTTTCAGTGTACATAAAAGATACATTCATCAAGAGTCATCAGGTACAACACTTAATAATAGTCATAGGGTACAATAAGCAATTAAATCATACTAGAAATAGTCAATATAAATCATAAGGATACAAGCGACAATACACTCACAAGTGGGAGAGGATGGGTGATAACGAGTGATGAGAAGATTAATAGCAATAGTAATGCAGACTTTGTAAATAGTAAATTTGTAAATTTTCTGGTTATACCGTGTTTCTCATATAATAAGGCCAGGTCTTTTTAATTTTTTTTTGAGCCCTGAAAAAATGGCTAGGCCGTCTTTTCAGGGTGACTTAATTCCCCCCTTGCATCTTTGGGCGGGAGGGCTGCAATGGCTTGGGTATTGACCTCGGCGTTGGTGGGGCACTTCGTATTGGGGTCAACGCAGGCAGCACCATATCTGGGTGTTCAACAAAAGTATTTCCTTACGGCAAGCCCCCCCACCATTCCCCCTCATTTCACATGTTTTAATATAGGCCTTAATTTGGGAGGAGGGGCTTAATTTCATTTCATGCCTATAAAACATGCTGGGACTTCCTATTGGGGGAGGCCATATTGTTGGAGAAACAGGGTATTTATCTAGATATTTTATAAATACCTTAATCTTAATTTTTAATTAAAATATATTTCAATACTTTAAAATAGTATTTATTGGTGCATGATTGCTAAAAAGTAAGCCTCACTGTTCTACCAAGTTTGCATAATAAATGTTAAGAACAGTTTAGAATTTGAAGTAATTAACCTTATTCTTCCAAATGGGGATTAACAAACAATACTTCTTGTTAAGAAACATGGGATAAACACAATTTTTAATTACATTACGTGGATTTTAAGAATGAGAACAAGAGTAGTAAAACCTAAGCTTTTATATATTTTCATTGTAGTTAATTTGCAGCTCTTTATATAATTATCAATATTCTGCTTTTAAAAAAATAATATCAGGTAGGAGCATTTACACATTTATATTCAAGATAGGACTTTTCATTTCAATAAATTATTTTTGAATTTTTATGTTCTGGGCAGTGTTAGAAGAAATTTCATTCTCTTAATTCTTCTCAGGGAAGCAAAAATATTTTTTTTAAAAAAAAACTTCTTAGCCAGCTGTCATTTAAGAGATGTTCAATAAAATCCAAAAAAAGTACACTTGAAGGTAACACAAAATGCAGTGCTTCATAGGAAAAAAATAGGATTCAGATTTAAGCCATTAGTATTCTGTTACTTCAGGTTAGGTTTGGATCTAAACAACTTTATTTAATGATCTTTGATGATAAGTAAAATATCTGAGAAATTACCAATCCCATTGTGTTTCCTTTTATATAACACTCCACAAGGTAAGATAGATATTCAATCCTATTTCATACTTTAAGTTATTTAAATTATAGGTATCATTTTTTAAATTTCTTACCTCAGCAGCAATATTTCCTAAAGTATCAAGCCCCAATTGTCGTAAAGAAATAAAATGACTATGAGCAGAGAGCAACAAAAAACGAAGGCAAGTACGATTAGCTGCCAATAATTTTACATTTCCTTCCTCAAAGGAGAGATTTCTTAAAATCACTGCTATCTGGAGAACTCGCTGTCCTTCAATATCATTAATGCCCAACTTGCGTGGTGGATGAAATAAAGACTCCCATATCCAATCTTCTGATACAGTATCTATAAAAATAAGATAATTGTTTTAATGTTCAGTTCAAGATATGCCAACAATATTCGATTATTTATCCACTGCAACTCACCTTGAGATTTGTTTCTGTCAGAAATAAGGTCACGTACTTCATTATCGTCAACAATATCCTTCCAAAACTAAGGCAAAAAAAAATTTTTTTAGTGTGAAACTTAAAAGGGAAATTATTCCTAAAACAGTTGTTGTGTAATAATGGAAGAAAATCATGTATTGTACAGTATTTATTTAGTAGGAAGTTTTCTAGGAAATAAATAATAGAATTGTGTAGGGGCAGGCCTCAGTTAATGATGGTGCTTTGCTAAGTAATGAAGTCATAAAGTGCAGTGTTACATGACCAGAACAACTTACAAAAGCAGATTCAATTGTGGTCATTAGGTGAATTCTACTGGGTTATTAGGCACAATTTCACATGATCCTCATTTGTGACCTCCATCCAGTTTCTATTGGTTTTTGATTGTTGGAAGCTCATAATGAAAGTTACAAGTGGCAATCATGTGAATCCAGGGTGCTGAAATCATTGTGACTGTGAACTAGTTGCCAAATGCCTGAACTATGATCATATGACTTGGCAATATTATGACCACTGTAACTTTGAGGACGAGGATTAGTGTCCTTATGAAATGTCATTATAACTTCAAATAGTCTTTGAATAAATGGTTATTAACCGAGGACGACGAAAAACTTCTCTCCAATGGATCTTTATTTAATATATAAGCACCAAAGTTTTTCAATGGTAGATTTTGACCTGTATACATATACATGCACATCTACACATACATACACACATACATACATATATAAGATTATAATGGTACAGTACAATTTTAGTCTGATTTTCATCCTTTAACTCAAACTTTAAATAAGATTATTTCAATAGATATGAATTATAAGATCTTCATATTTAACCTCAGTCTGTCTTTTTGAAATTTTAAATAAAGTTAGTATTTATCATCAGTGTGTGTGCATGCATGCATATGTGTTCAAAAAATTATGCTTATTCTCCCAGGATCTGAATAAATTAAAAAGCATAAAAACAAGTTTAAATACTACACTGAACCACCAATTACAATTAGTCATATGATAACACAATCTTATTGCCTATCATAGATATAATTATAGAAATAAAGTGATACAATCCTTAATCATAATTAAACTGATTAAGTTTGTAAGATGCACCACACATGTAACATTAAATAAATAAAACATTAAAAAGAAAATTAGAATTTTCAACATATAAATATGTTAAGGCCCTGTCACACTGCCCAACGGATGCAAAACGTTTGTAAAAAGGACACAGCAGACGAGAAAAATGTTCCATCCGTTGTTATCCGCTCTCAAAAAGGCCAAAAATTTGCATAACCAGAGCGGATAACACAGAAAGGAATGGACGGGGGGGAGGGGAAAGCGGATGCGTAGAGGATGCAGAGCGGATGCGTAGCGGATGATGCAGATGCGATTTGCATCCGCTTTCATCCTTTCTCCGTCNGGATACAATACAAAACCTTCTGAGCGGATGAAATGTCAATAGACGGATGCTGGACGGATAGAGAGGAAGCAAAACGGAGGCAGTGAGTACAGAATGGAAGCATCGTGTTAACCAATGGATGGCAAGTGTTTTTCTCCATTTTACATCCTCTTTCCATCCGTTGGTGCAGTGTGACAGGGGCTTTAGAACTAATGTTAACAAATGGGATTTTAAAGTAATTTAATGTCTCAGCTTTATATAAAACAGCTATAGAGTTTGGAATTCATCCAAAGTCTTAAAAATCTAAACATACTGAAACTATAGTGCAGCATTAATGGTACAATTAGTTTCTTAAAGCATAATTAATTCAACTGATGTTGAATGCTAAACATGTTATAATTTATTTCCATATGGCTAATCATATATAAAAACATTTAACATTCCTGATATAATTATTAGTAAGCTCTACCTTGTTATATGCCAAAATGCAAAGAAGACTCAATATATCAAGTCTTTTAAAGGCATGAACAGATTCCATTTTTGCTATCTAGCGATAGGACATGTCAAATTTTTCAACTTTCAATTTCCAAACATTAGAGGTGGTCAAAAGTTGTGACATGCTTTGGGGATTGTAAAGGTATTTTGGTTACTTTAATACAATTTAGATATGCTTGGTAAGTAACTACATAATTTTTTAAGATTTTGTTTGCTTCATTTTACATGTTCAACTATCTTTCTCTTTTTGTTAAACATTATTTTGTGTAAGTGTTAATACTACTGGCCTCGTTTCCTGTGAATGTGATAACTGATCTGTAATGGCTTCTAAAAAAAGAACAAGGGTTTTGTTTTGGTAATGGCAGAGACTTGTTGCTGTCTGAACTCCTATCACTGTGAAAGGTTCTCATATATGGCTTACTATTAAGAGAACAAAGTAGTGGCTAGAAACTACTCAGCAGCCAGTCTTGCAAGAGAAATATATCCAAAAGTGCTTGAAAAGTAAGAACGAGTGAACAGTGCTTTTGTGGCCCCTGTTGTAAATTTACGAGTGACAATCTTGAACAAGATCCAAGAAAGCTGGGATCAAGCCAAAAACATATCTCTTGGTAGAAGAAAGCTAGATATCAGAGACTTTCACTGTGAAACTTGACAAACTGTTTGACATCCTCAACTGCAAGTGTCAATCTGTGTTCCGAATTTGGCTGTCCTGCTGGCTGCAAAAGAGAAGCTCACACTAACTGCACCTGCCTTAAGGAGAAGAAGATACCATTGAAGGAACTGGTTTTCGTTAAAGGTCAGAGAAACAAGATTGATACTTTTGGATTGCACCAGATTGGTTTGCCAGATGTACCCAAGCAGAAATGACTAGGCAAAAGGCAAAAGTGGCAAGACAATCAGAGACAAAGGCTTGCTAAATATAAGCAGAGTATTCCAGACATTTTGATACTGACAAAGTAATTGTCTCTTATGTTGAAAATGAAGAACAGATGACTGATGAGGAAGAGGAATGTGATGGAAATTATGAAGAGGCCTTAGATCAAACACATATGCTTTCTCCTTCAAAAGAAAAGTCAGAATAATAGATTAGAACTAACAATTGTTGCTATGCAGAGCATGAGATAGTGTTGGCTGAATTTGATGAGCTCTGTAAGAAGGTTGAAATGGAATGCATCTTCTTCGATGCCCATATAGATGCAACTAAAGTTAAGCAAACAATTCAGATCAGCAATTCCCCAGTACCATCAAAGAAGAACATTATTCTTTGTGCAGTGAGCCAAGTGGAAGATATCTTTATCATTTCACTCCAGAGAAAGGCTCAAAAACAGAAAAATCTGCTCAAGTGATTGCAGATCATCTCATGAAGAAAGGCACTGACAACAGCTTGAAGGCAATTGGAGAAGATTCTACAAATGTTAATACTGGCTGTAAAGATGGTGCCAGACACTGGGTAGAGGTCAAGCTTGCTTGGAAGTTGAGCTGGTTGGTGTGTGCACTCCAGACGAATGAGTTACCTCTATGACACTTAATCACAAAATTGGATGGGAAGACTTCGTCTAACAACAAATGGGCAGGTAAAATTGGCACTATGTTAGACACTGCAACAAACATTGATCCTTCATTCATCAGAGTTCCAACTGGTGAGCCTCTCGTTTCACTGAGTGACTGTGTTGTATAGGATTTCTCCATTGATCAAGCATATGAATATAGGATCACACAGGCAATAAGGACAGAACTTCCCATAGATCTGGCTCTTCTGACAACTGTAAATAGGCTTTCTCGAATACGGGTTTCAAAATATGGCTTTAAAGACAAAACTCTCCAAAACTTAAGAATGATAGTGGAGTACATTGTTGGGTGTGCACTACTCTTGCTGATTCAATATCAAAGTAAAACATTTATGGATTGAAGGTCCATGTCATGTGTTGTTCCAGCTATAGAAAGTCAGATTGCAAAAGAAGGCTGTAGTAGATGCTGTTTTGCCAACCATTCAATGCTCAGCATAGTATGCTTTCAGTGAAATGATAATCCAGACACTCTTGTGTTCAGGTGACATTCAACAGAGGAGAGCTGGTATGCAAAAGACCATTGACTTGAGAGGGGCAGACAATGAGGCACTAGGAAATTTTTCTGTACGTGCAAGAAAAGCACCTTTAATTAACATTGGAGCATCCATTCTGCTGGAGCTGGTCTGAAGGTGTATATGAACCACCTTTGACGTGCAGGCTGACTACAGCAGAAATAAAGAAGTTCACTGACGAACAATACAAATACCACAGTGGCCCTGTCATACCCAATTAATAGATGTATGAAATAGGTAACAGAAGTAGCAAGCCAAGTGTATACACAACAAACATGAGGATTATACCAGAGGCTAAGAAGCAAATCAGAAGTTGATGTCGAAGAACAAATCAAAACAAGATTTGATGAAATTCATTTAAATGTTTTATAACTCAGACAATTGCTTTCTGATGTTAGTTTATGATTGCGTATTTTTTTTGCTTAGCTAGATAAAATTCATGCAGAAAAAAACTTTAATTTTTGTCGCACAAGGTGTAATTTGGAGAAGATAAAGTTTACACTATTTGGGTTACAAGACACTTTTGTGGGGTATATGATCATTTAGTAAATGACGTTGATTTACTAAAAGTTGTACAATTGAAAAAAATAACAGATTTGAATTCTTGGAGTAAAACACATTTTTAAAACCCCTCACTGAAAAAAAAATTGCAATGCAGGTGCAAATTTTACAAATAAATAGTACAAACTACACAATACATTACGATTGGGTCATTTTAGAGGTATTCCCTTGCCAGATTCCTCAGTGCCTTGAACAATGGCAGAATTTCTTTCTACTGAGAAAGTTCTTAAAAATTCAGGGGAAAATTCAGAGATCTATCTGTCTTGAAAGTAACCCACATGGAACTATACAGCATAGTCAAACATCAGGAGTTGACCACACAAATGTTTCATGGTATTTTGTACTGTGTCATAAAATGTTTTATGATAATTGCTATCTAGTGTGGATTACTACAAGGTGCTGCCCTTGAAAAACATTCAGAAACTTCAACCAATGCAAAATGTGATAATATAGGTATGTCACACAATATACCTGTAACATCACTACTGTGGGGAGTGGCATTGGTTGTCTGTGTATTTATAGGTACAATTCAAAATGCTTTGAAGCCCTTCATGGCATGGGACTGGATAACTTGATAATCCAGGTAATTCTACCCATCCAATTTGATCCAGCAGATTGGGCATGTAGAGGTCCCATCAGCAAAGATTATTGGCTTGCAGGGGTCTAAGATGTGCCTTTCCTGCTTACAGGGCCTGCAGTTTGGAACATTCTCCCTTCAAAGATTAGGATGATCCTGATCCTATTTGACATTTTGTATGGCCTTTAAGACCTGATTATGTGCCCAGGCCTGGACCCCAATTGTGTGAAGGGCCCTTATACCTGGCTATATTGATTATTTTTCTTAGCTGTGATATCTACTTATTTCCATATTATATTGTAATTGTTTTTATTGATTTTAATCATTATGACTATTCACTGCCCAGGATCATATGTCTGAAATGGGTAGCTGTAGAAATTAATGAAATGTTTTATTAAATTTTCAAAATTTCAGTTCCACAGCAATCATGGACCCTAAAGTTTGGGCATATTCTATAAGATAAGTTAGTCTATTTGAGGTAGCTTGGTATAAAATGGTTGCCCAATGATGCATGTTTTCACTCAATTAAGTTACACACAAACAGGACAGTTTTAGTAATAGCTGATACCATGGGCACTTGCAATAGGTACTCTAGAAAAAGCTAGTTATAGGTAATGTGGCCGGGACGAAGCAGCTCAAGTCTGATAGAAGATGTGTTTTTCTAAACTTTATCATTTTGTATGCACCATGCAAAACTACTCCTATAAAATAAACCTTGTCTGTCAATGTGACTCTACAATAAAGTTTCAATGTAGAGATAGTCCTTGACTTACAACTGTTCGCTTTAGTGACTATTCAAAGTTACAACAGATCCATTTCAAGACTTACTTTTGACCCAGTTTTGAAACTACAGTGACTGCAACATCCTTGAGGTCATTCATTATTAAGACCAACTGCAGGGATACTGTGGCGCTCTCTGCCTATCTCCCCCCCATTGCCTTGCCATGTCCCTGCAATTGCTTACCAATCCTTCCTGGATTCCACACCCTTCTCCCCACTCCTTCACAGATTCAGCTATGGAAGATCTCTGGAGGCCTCATTGGGGACAAAGGGCAGGCTACTGCAGCACTAGATCACATGGCTCCATCCCAGAAACAGGCAACATTTTCTGAAAATGGCACCTATTTTCAGGATGAAACCACACAGTCCAGAGACGCTGAAGTTAGAATGGCTATCCCATCCCTCCTTCTCCAACATGAGCACCAGAGCTCCACAAATCTTCCAAAGGTAAGTGAGTGAATGGTGACCCGGTTTGGGCCAAGAAGTATGGCTGAAGAATAGCCTGAGTTTGAAGAATAATTTGAGGGTCAGGAAGTAGAGCATGGGTGCCTTCATGGTTGGGGGAGGCCTTGTGAGGCCTGGAGCAAGTGGGCTGGGCCTGCACAAGGCCTTCCAGGGCCTTCCCCATCTGTGCTCCACTTTACAAACCATGCAGTCACTTAATAACTACATTAGGAAATGCCACTTTTCTCTTTTGCATCTTCCTAGTATTTTTATTCGTGCTACTTCAATATCTTAAGTTTATTCCTTTCTCCTCCACTAGTCTGATTCTGCAAGCAAGAATAGTTTGATTTATATGTATATTCCAGAAAAATGTTATGTATCAAAATTTTAGAAATTACCTTAACAAAATCTCTATCTGTTTTCTCCTTCCATTCTTCACCAAACACTGTAGAAAATGAACCTAAAGCTATAAAAAAGCATTAATATTATAATTACATTGGTAGAAGTATTTCAAAGAATATAGCTTTAAACCTGCTGTTTATAGTAAACCAAGCTAATTTATTTGGTTTATTATGCATATATTTTGTTTTATTTGGCATCAGTATTACTGTTTATTAAGAAGCATTTCTAAAAATTTTACTTATTGTATAGGAAATTATTTGTTTGGACCAGATCAGTCTTCAGATCAGAGTGAACCAGACTTTTTGTCCTAAAAAGTGTAACACAGAAAATGTATACAGTAAAATGTATTAATTTACTACCGTGTGTCCCCCAAAATAAGACACATTTTATAATTTTTTGTCGCCAAAATAAGCACCAGGGCTTATTTTTGGGGAAGGTCTTATTTTTGTATGTGGCTGCAACAGAGCAGGAGTCTGAGTGATGCATCGGTGTCATGGTCACTAAGCAATGTGGGGAGTGGGGTGTGTGTGGAGGACCAAATGAGGCGATGGGGGGTGGAGGATGAAGCTTCTTCTCCTCTGCCACCGCAACAAAGCAGGAAGCTGAACGACAGAGTGGTGCCACGGCCACTAAGCGAGGTTCTGGGGAGGGTGGAGGATGAAATGAGGTGGTGGGAAGGGTGGAAGACAAAACCCCAACAGTATCCTTGGCTGCCTGGCCTGCAGAGCCCTGATGCTGGTGAAATGAGGTGATGGCAGCCAGAGCAGGATGTTCCCTCTCACCCAGTGACGGCCAGTGGGGCACTGCCTGCCACCACTCCTGTTCCAACACTGGTTGGTTCCCCAAAGCATCCCTTCACTAACCTGCTTTCAAGCTCCATTCTCTTCCGCTGCGTTCAGGGCAACAAAATAAGTTTGTGGGACTAAAAAAAGAAAAAGTTCAATCAGACCTTCAAACTTTGTGAGATTTTTTTTTTAATGAGAAGTTGGAAGGTCTGATTGATCTTTTTCTTTTTTTAGTCCCATAAACTTTTTTTGTTGTCCTGCACCAAGCAGCAGAGAATAAAGCTGGAAAGCAGGTTAATGAAGGAATGTAGATGTCTTGGGGTGGGGGCTAAGATTTGGCATTGTGGATGCCAAATCTTAACCCCCACCACAGCCAGAGGATCCACAGTGCCAAATCTTAACCCCAACCCACGCGAATAAGGAAAGTTTCATCTTCCACCTCCCCGCCTCATTTCACTCAGCTTCCTGCTTCATTGCAATGGCAAGCAAGAAGAAGAAGCTTTGTCCTCCATTCCCACTACCTCATTTCGTCTTCTACCTCCATCGTCTCGTTTTATCACCCAACCCCTGCCTCGTTTCATCCTCCATCTCCCCCCATTTTGTCTTCCACACTCACCCTCTTGCTTTGTGGCTGCGGCACCTCCCCTGCCTCATGTTGGCAGCAATCAGACAAAATGGATGAGCGGCTGCACAGGCTCTTAACTAGGGTTTATATTCAGCACAGGCATGGAAAATCAAGCTAAGATTTATTTTTGGGATAGGCCCTATTATTTATGAAAACACAGTATGTACTAACCAACTGAAAAAATATTATATATACTGAATATTATATACACTGCAAAATCATAAATTTTTAAAAACTAGAAAATTTCAGTTTTCTTCAGCATATATTATTCAAACAACATTCAAGAAAACTATAAATGCTCATTTTTTTTTAAAATTCATACAGGTAGTTCTTGAATTATGATGGCAATTGAGAGTGCAATTCCTTTTGCTAAGTAGTACAATTGTAAAGTGTGACATCATGAGACTGCATTACTGAGCAACAGCAATTCAGAGTGCATCTATGCAAGCACAGAGGGTTCCAGGAAGGAGTGTGGGAGTACAGGGAACCCAGGAAGATGGATGTGGATTGTGTACAAATATAGGCAGACTTGTGAATGAGGGCACAGAGTGCATGAGAGTATACGGAGGCACAGGAAGGAGGGCATGGGATATGTGCAAACCCTGGGAATGAGGGCACTGTTAGGTGCCTATGTGCATGTGCACTCAGGGATATCTGGGAAAGTATGGGGTATGTGTGAGTGTAGGGAAGCCTCGGAATGAATGTGTTACTGGATGTTTGTATACAGTGCAATCAGACCCCTTTCACTTTTGTCAATTTTGTTATGCTGCAACCTGATTCTACAGTTGTTGAAATTAATTTTTTTCATTAATCCACTCAGTATCCTATCATGACAAAGTGAAAACAGAATTTTAGAAATGTTTGTAAATGTATTTAAAAAAAAAACAACTAAAATACCAAATTGGCATAAGTATTCGGACCTTCACTCAGTTGTTGAAGCACCTTTGGCTGCAGTTACAGCCTTGAGTCCTTTTGGGTATGACGTAAAAGCTTTGCACACTTGGACTGGGGGATTTTCTGTCAATCTTCCTTGCAAATCCTCTCAAGCACAGTCAGATTGGATGGGGACAATTGGTGGACAGCCATGTTCAGGTCCCTCCAGAGATGTCCAACAGGGTTCAAGTCAGTGGTGGGATTCAAAAAGTTTTGCCATCGGTTCAGTGGGTGTGGCTTGGTGGGTGTGCTTTGTGCACATGCGCCAAATGCACACTTTGTGCAGGCACAGAGGCATTTGTGCAGGCGCAGAGGCATTCCAACTCACCTCCTGTAAGCATGCACTCTCCCTGTCACTTCAGCAGCTGCCATGCAGCACTATGCTGTGCTGCGCAAAGCAGCTAGCTACACTTCAACAGTAGAGGATAAAAGTGAGCATGGAAGCCTAGGCGGGTGGGTAGGCCCAACAGCAGAGCAGCGGAGAGAACCAGTTCAATCTCCGCTGCTCATTGCCACTACCAGCTCAGCAGAACTGGGCTGAACCGGTAAATACCACCACTGGTTCAAGTCAGGGCTCTGGCTGGGCCCTGGAGGACATTCAGAGAGTTGTTTTTAAGTCATCTTATGTAGTCTTGGCTATGTACTTAGGATGCTTGTCAGTTGGAAAAGCAACCTTCGGCCCAATCTGAGGTCCTGAGCTCTGTGGAACAGGTTTTCATTGAGGATATCCTTATACTTTGCTCCATTCAGCTTTCCGTCAACTCTGACCAATCTCCCAGTCTCTGTTGCTGAAAAACATTCCCAAAGCATGATGCTGCCACCACCATGCTTCACTGTTAGGATGATACTGAGCAGATGATGAGAGGTGCATAGTTTCCTTCAGACATAACATTTAGAATTGAGGCCACAAGTTCAAACTTGGTTTCATCAGACTAGAGAATCTTGTTTTTCACAGTCTGAGAGTCCTTCAGGTACTTTTTTGCAAACTTCAAGCAGGCTGTGTTTTGCATTGAGGAGAGGCTTCTGCCAATCTGCCATAAAGGGCAGATCAGTGGAGGGCTGCAATGGTGGTTGACTTTCTGGAACTCTGTCCCATCTCCACATAGGATCTTGGACCTCAGTCAGAGTGACTATCTGATTCTTGATCACCTCTCTTACAGTATTAAGGCCCTTCTCCCCTGATTGCTCAGTTTGACCATGCAACCATCTCTTGGAAAAGTCCAGGTTATGCCAAACCTCTTCCATTTGAGAATTATGGAGGCCACTGTGCTCTCAGGAACCTTCAGTGCAGCAGAAATTTTATTGTAGCTTTCCCCAGATCTGTGCCTTGCAATAATCCTGTCTCAGAATTCTGCAGGCAGTCCCTTTAATCTCCTGATTTTTACTCTGCTACAGTATGTATTGTCAGCTATGAGGCTTTCTATAGAGGTGTATACTTTTCCAAATCATGTCCAATTAATTTAATTTACTGCAGGTGGACTCCAATCAAGTTATAGAAACATGTCAGCAACTATCAAAAGAAATGAGAGGCACCTGAGTAAAATTTCAAGTGTTGTTGCAAAGAGTCTGAATACTGAAGATATTTTAGGTTTTTCTTACAAATAAATTCACAGACATACATTCTAAAATTCTGTTTTCACTTTGTCATTATGTAGATTAATAAAAAAACTGACTTTCAACAATTGCATGATCAGGCTGCAGCATAACAAAATTGCCAAAAGTAAAGGGGATCTGAATACCTTCTAAATGCACTGTATGTGTGAGTATAGAAGGGCCAGGAAGGGGGGCACTGGTGGATGTATGTGTCAGAGCAAAGAGCATTTTAGGCCTATGTGGAAAAAAATGGCAGATTCTATATTTTCTTTCTTGTTATATTACATTTAAATGTACAGTTTTTAAAAAATCATTTATGGAATGGATTTAATAAAATCCAGACAATACATATGATACTATGAAGATTTAATATCTACATTCTTGATTATCCAGATATTAAAGGGTTTAAGAAATATTTCTTTTCAGAAAAAGGTATCTTATGTAATTTCGTTATTTTATGAAATCCAACTTTCATGAAGCTGAACAGTATCTAAGCACAGAATGGAAACAGAATGATCAATGATAAATCAATGTATGCTGTGAGAATACTAGGAAGCATGTTTATAGTATCTAATAGATTAAATAATAAAGGGTTTATGAAAGAAAAAGAAAAGTAACACACTCTGTCAATTATAAAAGATATATAACAGAAGAGCGGGTTTTTTTTGACTTAGCAATAAGAAGCTGATTTCATGGATCCCATTGAAATAATGCCATGATAGAAGTATAAATCCAAACACAGATGAAATTACCTTAATCAAAAAGCTTGTCAGTCACGTTAGATCCTAATGCAGTAAGTTCCAACAGCAGGGACATATATCCATACACAATAAGTCCTACCCTACTCTGTTCACCATTTGATTTATAAATTATTTTCTTACATTTGGATTATGATTATTAAAAGAAACATCTTCCATGTAAAAACTTTCTTCAGGACAGTACAACTGCTTCTGTTAAGTCATTTCAATAAAGAATGAAAATAATAATTAGAAAAATTTAAAAACCTGGAAAAACTGATGATCAATAGTTTGATGATTCTGAAGACATTCTTGATTATTTTGTCTTAGAAATCATACAGATGGAAATGTTGCAAAAATGGGCAACTAGACATGAAGCGCTTTAAACAAAGAAGGAAAATAGATAGAAATGTACAGAATTATAAACAAAAAAAATCTTGCCCATTGTCCCAGATTTCTAGGATCCAATTCTACAAATTCTTAGTAAATATGAAACTCATTGAGAGCATATCCAGAACCAAAAAAAGAAAAAAGAATCACACAATATATATTTTAAGCAAAGTAAATGTGGCTATCATAATATCAACCATACAGTCTGAGAGTTTAATAGTGCTTATCCCCAGAAACAAGATTGCAGCTTAAAATGCTTTAACAAGAATTTAAACACGTTTATTAAAATCTGTCTTTTCTTTTGAGGTCATCTGAATAACATTGACTGATACAGCAAATAAGAGGGAAAATGTGGTCTATAAACCACAGATGTCACAAAAACATTTGGATAAACACTGCTAAAAAAATACTAAATGAAACATTGTTCTGATGTGGCAGGCTTGTCCTTTATAAAACTAATAAATAGGTTAAACAGAAGATTGATTTTCAGCAGTTGAAAAATTATATTTCACAGTAGTACATTTATCTTTAAAGTATTTTACAAATTAGAAACTTACTGTCATCAAATACCCCAGCATTAGCAAGTAATAAAGTGATGATTTTGGGGTCCTTTTCAAGCTGCATAACATGTTTGCTTTCATTTGATAGAAGAGTGCACACATTAATAGCGAAGTCCACTTCATTTGGGAGTCCAGATAATAGAGAAAGCACCAATTTATTATAATCATTTGGTGAATTAAAGTCCATAGATAGCCCATAACTTTGTCGAAGAAAATCTATTCATAAAGACAAAAATACAGATTAATAAAAATACATCTATAGGTCACTGAGCTATTCTTTTCACAAAAATCCAATATAAATGGTACTATTATTAATTAGCTGTAAGATTTACCTGACACACTGTGCTGCTGGTAATTATAGGAACATGGAATTGCACCTATAGGTAGTTGTGGCTTTGGATTGCCTGGCTGTACCTCATCATCATCCTCTCCAAAATGATGTACTTTCTCGTATTTTTCCAGGTAACTAAAATGGAAAGTAACTGTTTTTCAATATACACATAATACAAAAAAGTGCTAGAAAGCTCATCAAAATAAATTGTAATTTATTTTTTTTAGTTGAATCAAATTAATTTGTCAGTCTTCTCGAATTATTGAGCTTGAAAAATATTTTTTTAAGACTCCATAAAAGCATTTATAAAGATAATCCTACATTGTATTCTTTACACTGCAGATCAATTTGAAAAGGGGTGTTGGTACTTACCTGATATGCCCATTCTCCTTGAGCTGTGAAAATCATCCAGTAGTGGGAGGTGCTTCAGTCTCTTCCTAGTCACGCTGGGCTTAATTATTAGGATGCTCCTCCTCCTCCATGGGGATTCCTCCCTAGCGTTCCCCAATTTTGGCAAATTCGAAGTTATGAACCCTTCTACACTTTGCCCTATCTAGACCTTTGGCCAGAATAGAACCCTACCAGACAGAACTGGGGTAGGGCTGGATGTTCTTTACAACTCAAAGAGAACGGGCATATCAGGTAAGTGCCAACACCCCTTCTCCCATGAGCTGTTCAGAACATCCAGTAGTGGGACATACCAAAGCTTGAACTGTCCTAAGGGAGGGACTCCGTCTGGCTTGATGCCTGCTTCTAGTCCATATGGACTTGTAAGACCCTCCTCCAAATGAAGCCTCAGTGGAGGCAAAAACATCAATTTTATAGTTTCTAATGAAAGGTGATGGAGAAGCCCAAGTTGCCACTCTACAAATCTCCTCTATTGGCACTTGCGTGGCCCATGCTGCAGATGTTGCCACATTACTGGTGGAATAAGCAGTTATGACCTTGGGGGCTGGTAGCGAGTGAGATTCATATGATTTAGCTATTGTAGCCCTCAACCACCTGCCAATAGTTGACAAGGAAACTTTGCACCCCAAAGTATTAGGCTGCGAAGACATGAATAGGGCCTCTGTTTTCCAAGAGGCTGCTGTTCGTTCCAAATATATGCGTAGAGCCCGTCTTACGTCCAGACAATGCCATTGGTGTTTGAGTCTGTGAGATGGGGCTGGACAAAAATTTGGGAGCACCAGTTCTTGAGCTCTGTGGAATGCTGAATTTACTTTCGGAGTGAAGGTTGGATCTGGTCTGAGGACTACTCTGTCCGAATGAAAGATACAGAGGTCCTTTCGTACAGATAAGGCTGCCAATTTGGAGATTCTCCTTGCTGATGTAATTGCAATTAAGAAGGCAACTTTATACATTAGAAAACGGAGACTCGTGATCCTCAGTGGTTCGAAAGGGCCCATAGTAAGCACAGTTAATACCTTGTCAAGGTCCCAAGTTGGAGAATGTTGTACGACAGGAGGCCGCAAGTTTGTGTCACCACGAAGAAAACTGTGAATACGCAGATGATGAACTATGGAGTGAAGGTCACCCCAAGATATGACCGAAGCTAGAGCCGCCACTTGTCTCCTTAGGGTATTTGGTGATAAACCCTTGTTCAGGCCCTCCTGCAAAAAGTCCAACAGTTGTGCTACCGATGGAGAGGTGGGATCCACGTGATACCTAGCATACCAATGACAGAATACAGACCAGGTGGCATTGCATATCCAATTTGTCAAAGGTTGTCTGGCCGCTTGTATAGTGTCAATGACAGCACTGGAAATTTCCTCACCCCTCAGACGTCTCTGCTCAATCTCCATATGGCTAAGTTGAGCCATTGTGGCTCCAGGTAGTAAACTGGACCTTGAGAGAGGGAGACCATGGACGGTGGGATTCTCCATGGCTGTTCTGTTGACAGTCCTTTAACTCCGTGAACCATATTCATCTGGACCAGTGCAGAGCCACCAACAACAATTCTGCCCTCTCCTGCAGAAGCTTCTGGATCAATTTGGGAATTATCGGGAGAGTTGGAAAAGCGTAAAGCAGTCCTGGAAGCCAACAACAGCGGAGGGCGTTGACGTCCTCTGCCCCTTGCAACGGGTATCATGAGATGAACCGTGGTAGCTGGGTATTGAGAGGGGAGGCAAACAGATCGATTACCGGTTGGCCAAACTTTTGTACTGCTTCCTGAAAAGATAGTCGGATGCATGCGCCACTCTGACTGGTTGACTGTGGCCCTGCTGAACCAGTCTGCTTGGACGTTTGACAATCCTGATATGTGTTCCGCTCTGAGGGAGAGTAGGTTGTTTTCCACCCACTGAAACAGTCTCTCTGCTTCTCTCATCAGCTGCCTGGAATGGGTGCCTCCCTGTTTGTTCATGTGGGCCTTTGTTGTTATGTTGTCGGTCAGGACGTGTTTAGACCAAAGCAGCGGAAGTAACCTGCGGAGAGCTAGGTGGACTGCTCTCAGCTCCAGCCAGTTGATGTTGTGCGATTGCTCTGGGATGGTCCAACGTCCTTGCACCGTGTGTGAATGGTAGAGAGCTCCCCATCCGATCAGGCTGGCATCTGTTGTGACTGTTGCTCTCTGTGAGTCCTTGAATGGACAACCCTTGTTGACTGTGGGAATCAACGAAGGGATCTCAGAACATCTGGTGGAACTGTGACTCAAATCTTGGAATTGTCCCTTCCAGAATGTTGGTATGACAAGAGGAACCATTGCAGAGGTCTGGCATGGAATCGGGCCCAAGTTATAATGGAGATACAGGAGATCATTTTCCCCAATAATTTAGACAGGAGTACTAGGGATACTCTTCTAAGGGTTCTGAACTCCAGGGCCAATCCTCTGATACTTTCCTGCCTTTCTGGAGAAAGGAAGATCTTGCCTTCTATGGTATCTATAATGGCCCCTAGGTGAATTAATCTAGTCTAAGGACATAAATGACTTTTTCCCCAATTTATAGAAAAACCATGGTGTTGAAGGGTCTTTAGTGTAATTTGAGTATCCATATGGGCCTTTGGAATGGATGATGACAGGATTAGAATGTCATCAAGATAACATTGTAGTCTGTCTCTGAAGGAAGTGGCTAGAGCCATTCAGACCGTGGTAAAGGTTCGAGGTGCAAAAGCCAAACCAAATGAGAGAACGATGTACTCATAGTGGAGGTTGTTATAGCAAAACTGGAGAAATTTATTGTTGGAAGGCCTGATTGGGATGTGTAAATATACCTCTGTGAGATCAACCGATGTTAAAACATTGCTTCGTCTGATACTAAGGAGAATGAATTGTAGGGTGGTCATTTTAAATTTACAATAAACTAGGAATCGATTAAGGAGTTTTAAGTCTAAAATTGCCCCCCATCTCCCTGAACTCTTTGGGACTACAAAAAGATGCAAGAAAAACCCTGACCTTGTTGTTCCAATGGGACTGGTTGAATGGCTCGGATCTCCAGAACATGGCCAATAGCAGGTTGCTATTCCCACTTTATGTTCTTTTCCTGGAATCCCTAGAAAGTGGGTATCTCATTAAAAAGTTTGGGGGGTGGTGGATTGGAACTCCAGAGCCAAACCAAATCTAAGTGTCTCTGACCAAAGAGTCAGATGTAGAGGCCTCCCATTGGTCAGCAAATAGTTTTAAATGACACCCAATGGGTACTTCCTTGCAGTTCCTACTTAGGGCGGCAAAAAGGCCTGTTTCCCACTCCACGGAACTGTCTTCTGGTTTGTCCTCACTGTCTATACTTGTCTGCAAATTCGAATCTGTCCTGTTGCAGCTCTTGTCTGACTCCTGGTGCCCTCTGTAATCTTGAATAGTACGGTCCCTGATAAAAGGGATGAAAGGAGCCCCTCCAAAATGTCTGGGGAATTCTGCTTTCTGACTTCCAAAAAGGAGAAGATAGTATCTTTTTCTTGGACTTTGTTTCAATTAGGAGGGGATCAAGGTCACTGCCAAACAGTTTTAGGAGATTTATCTCCTAAAAGAGGGGCTGAGGCAAGCTTGCACTTATGTCTGATGTCAGCTTGCCAATGTCTAAGCCATAATAACTTCCTCACTGAAACATGAGAGGCAATAGCCCTTGAAGAGAATTTGACGGCGTTAAAACGGTGTCTGCAGAAAACTCTGCCGCCGCAATTATTTTGACAATATCCTGATGTGCTCGGATATTGGAAGCTGGAATGGCATCCCTCAGGTGGCAAAGCCATTTGAGGGAAGATTGTGTAAAAAAAGGACGTGGCTATAGCCACTCTAATGGCCCATGCGTCTGAAACATGTGCTCTGTGGAGAGCCAGTTCTGCCCTTTTTTCCTCAGGTTTCAGAGTCTCCTCTGCCTCAGTGGGAATGGTGGAGGAGGATGCCAGGGCCACTATCGGGTCATCTACTTCAGGAGTGTTTAAATAATTTGAAAATTCGGGAGCCAAGTTATAAAAATTTTTATCATATCCCGTTGGGGTGGGATATGATGCTGAGGAGGCCCATTGCCGTTGGATTAAATCGGAAAACATGTGAGGGATGGGTATCACATCCGCTTCATGAACAGGTTGGGAGAAAATTAAATCTGACTCATCTTGAGGTCCTGTAGCTACTGGAGAGGGGTTAGATTTGTCAAGGTGTGCGGTATTCTTAGCCTTGAAAAACAGGGACTTGAATAACTGTGGGCAGAAGTCCTGTAAAAACAGGTTGGTCGGGCATGAGATCCTCGTCATCAGACATGCACCTTTCCAAAGGATGCCTCTGATAACCCCTGGTCAATATTCTGTATTGAGCCCTCCTCTATTTGATCCAACTGTTCCTCTTGGTCCCCCTGCTCTTAGAAACCCTGTGGAATTCTATCTGGAAGGGTAGAAAACTCCCCTTGGGGAGGTACTTGAGGGAAATGCTGATCCATCAAATATAGAGACCGCTCCGAGAGAGATCAGCAGTCCAAAGCTGCGGAATGTCACCTGGCCCATGCTGATTGTTGTATGCCTGCTGCAATGCCCTTCTGTATCTCCAGCTCCATCCACGTTCTCATTGTGCTGGTGATTTCCTCAGGTAGGTCCACTTCCTTTCGAAGGCCAGCTGTCATGGGAGTAAATGTTGCCTCTGGTGCTCTGCATTGAGTGGGCGTGGCCATTGGGAGCTGGAGAGGAGCCTGTCTAGCAATACTATGCCTAGATTGAATGGAGAAGTCCAGGGGAGGAGACGGGGGCGAGGGGCCCAAGCCGTACTGGACGGAATCTGAACAGATGCGGCTTGTTCAGTTTCCCTGGTTTGTTTCTTTTTTTGCTTTTCTATAGCCTGATGGTATCTCTGGGCATCCTTTTCATCCACCCTTGAGGGCTTCCTAGGCTCTGTGGATTTGTCCCGGCCCTTGGATACTGTTCTAGCCCTTGAGCTGTGGCCCCCTGCCATTGTAGTGATATTGTCAATTTCTGTAGATAATGAAACTGTGATGCAAGGTAGTTGGCACACCTAGGAGCCTGTTCCCTGAAGGGGCAGGGGATCCTATCAAATACAAAGTAACCCACTTTTGTTTCTAAATCCAATTATCCCTATTGGTATTTAATTTGATTTCATGTCATTTTATATTATTATTATCATTTATTGTATTATTATTTTGTATTATTATTATTATTATTATTATTATTATTAATTTTTGTCATTAAATGAATTGTGATCAAATTAATGACTATTTGATAATTAAATTGAGAACAGCTCTGCAGACTAGGTTTTCCTGTAACAGTTAACCTGCACCTCTGGTGCTGGCTGTAGGAATGCTGTGAAGATATAGCCAATGGATTTCAATCAGAACCCTCCAAATAGAATTGGGGGCAAGTTTATCAGTCCCCTGGTCCCCAGGAAGGGAAACCTCACAGGGAAATGAAAGGAGCCCTTCATGGAGTGAAGGAAAGAACTGCGAGTACCCAGGTCCCCAGAAAGGGAAACCTCAAAGGGAAAAACCTCTCACAGACTGCAATGTCATGTGGTTTGTTGAAAATGGCGCTTGGTCGCCACGTGGCGTGCTCGCCCAAGGGAGACAATTTCCAATGACCAGTGCAAGATCGTTAGGCTGGAAGGGGCCAGAAGAGCTGATGTCTTTGCCTTATTGCTCTGCAGGGGGGGGAAGTCTCAGCTGTCATCTGTGCACCCATTCTTTAGAGTGGCACAAGAGCGATCAGCAGATAAGAGTCGTTAGCGGCTTGGTGGCTGCTGCCTCAATTTGAATTCAGAGGTTTGCAATCCCTCCGAGATGCTGTTGAGCTCCGACTGTTCAAGTGACAATAAAAAAACCATCGGAAGTTGCAGAGGCTCCTAAATGACGAATGGAGCGTCCCAAATGCAATTTAGAAAATCAAACCTGAAATTCCTGATCTCTAATAGTCTTAGCTTCTATTCCGGCCAAAGTAGAAGCTGCCTGTCTCTATGAAGGCTGAGCTAAAACTGGGGGACGCTAGGGAGGCGTCCCATGGAGGAAGAGGAGCATCCTAATAATTAAGCCCAGCCTGATTAGGAAGAGACTGAAGCACTTCCCACTACTGGATGCTCTGAACAGCTCATGGGAGAATATGTATCAAATCCAAATCTACAGATTATAGTAATTTTAATAAAACACACCTATACCGATCTTGTCTTTTATAAAATTTGTCTCTTGCAGTACTCCAGTCTATTATAAGTTTGTATATATGTTTAACCGATACACTGTCATTCATAATCACAAATTTTAATCATAAACTTTGCACTTAAAAAATAACTGCAGGCCACAAAGCAACAGCTGATTCGCTGACTTGCTATTTAGCAGCTAGCAATGGGGGACCAGTCATGAAGCTGGTAGTGTCCATGAGACCTAGAGGCACTGGAGATGCTCTAGGGCACGGGTGTCAAAATCAAGGCCGCAATGTGATAAGAATTTGGCCTGCACAAACGTTCTGGAAGTTGTAAGGGGCCGGCCCACGTTGCTTCGGCCTGACCCATGGGATCCTCATGTGTGCATGTGCACAGAGGAAATGGTGGGTGCATACATAAGCCTGGCCCACCCCATTCTGGGGTGTGCACATGCACACATGAGGCGGTAGGCCAGCATTGCCTCATCCATCACTCGCCCCTTGGCCACCACCGCCACTTCCTCCTCATGGAACAGCAAAAAAATAATAATAATTGTACAAAATACTGGTAATCTCTATAGTTTCTTTGTTGCCTGACATGAATTGCATAAGAATCAGCTGAAAACAATTTAAAGAATTCATTTACCATGACCAAGGTACTAGAAAACTGAGCCTTTTTAAATGTTAGGCACTAATAAAAAATGAAACTATTTGAACTAAGCATTTAAGTTATTATTACAAAGAATGAATAAAGAAAACATCTTTAATCACACAAGATAGGACAAAGTAAATGAAAAGGACTGTCACTTTTCATGATTTGTCATAATTTGCCAGTTTAAGCTGCATGTGTATGACACTGTATAAATTTTTATCTTATACAAATTATTTGAAATGTTTAAAATTATATTGAATTAAAAATAATTTTAGTTATTTTATGTTTACAACTTTACAAATATAAATAAAGACACAACACTTAATTCTATCAATATGAATAAGTTAATTCCCTACTTTGCTATTGCTAAGAAAAGGCTGCTCTCTTCTGGAAAACGTGCAAAACTGCTACATTGCTTATTTGATAAATTATACAAAAAACCTGCAGGTTTAATGTAAAGTGACTTTTAATTAAGATATTTATAGACTTATCTTTTTGTATGATAACACACCCAATTAAAGGATACATTGTGCCAAAATCAAGAAATATAGATTTAACACTGTTCTTTTTTTAAAATGCTGGTAATCAACTGCTACTATAACTTTCCTTCTCATAATCCAATCTTGTGAAAGTGTAAATATTTTCTCATATGACTAATAACAGTTATTTTCTCCAAAAACAATGGATGATAAGTACAAGTTTCAAG
The DNA here is from genome assembly GCA_004320025.1 of Laticauda laticaudata. Lineage (NCBI taxonomy): Eukaryota > Metazoa > Chordata > Lepidosauria > Squamata > Elapidae > Laticauda > Laticauda laticaudata. The sequence goes on from BHFT01018282.1 coordinate 43,971, forward strand.
ATTTACATTAATCAATTTCCAGGTAAAAATGAACTCTCAAGCAGAGAACAAGTCAGTTCCTGCCATTACAGAAATGTGGTTTCTAAGGCTCACAGAATATTTTGTAATATATGATGTGCTAGGACAGTGATGGCAAATCTTTTTGAGACAAGAGTACTCAAACTGCAGCCCAGAACCCACTTATTTATCACAAAGTGCCAACATGGTTTTAATACCTAAAATAATAAGACAGAGTTCAGCTAATTGTTCTAAGATGGGGGGGGGGGGGTNGGGGGGGGGGGGAGTTTTAAACTCAAGGCCAACAGACCAAATTTGGCCTGGATATGGTCAGATGCAGCCTGTGGGGCCCGGTCTACCCACATTGCTTCAGCCCAATCTACCCAATGCAAATGCGAAGAGGAAGCATGCCAGCATTTTGGGGAGTTGCATCAAGCTGGCCATGCCCACCCAGTTGGATACACTCACCCAGTCAGACAACCCCCCCACCCCCCGCAGTCAACCACAGCCCTGGTGTGGCTCTCAATGAAATTGAGTTTGACATCCTGGTTCTTACAAAAAAGTGATAAATGCATTTTTATACCCCTTCATTTTTGTTTTGCTTTTGAAATATTATGTTTAGCATCAATAAAAAAGAAAAACTTTTGTAATACTATTTTTCTCTTTCCCCTCCCTCACTTCCCCCCTTTTTTCCCTCCCTCCCTCTTCCCTCTCTTTCTCTTTTCCTTCTCTTTTTCTCCTCTCTTTCTCCCTTCTTTCTCTTTCCCGAGCAACTGACAGGGAGTGGGAGTGTAGCTCCATTGGCTGTGGGAGAAACTGGCGAAGTGCAAAGTCCGGCTGGGCAGAGCAGGGGAGAGGTAGAGAAAGGCTGAGGAAATTCAGAGGAAGATCCAGGCCCACCCCCTCTTCACCCTAGGGCACACAGGGTGGAACGGAGAAGGGAGCAATGTGAATTGCGTGGCTTACGGGGGAGGAAAGGACCCTGATTCCCTTCATTAGCTGCAGCTGGGAACAGAGTGTTTAAAAAGGGAAGCTGCACACAGCAAAGTTGTTAAGAGCAAATCATAAATTATCTGGTATTGTCGAGGCTTATCTGGGGTCCTGGCATCTTCCCAACTGTGTGTTTTTCTGGCCTTTCAAGTCTGCAATTCCTTCTCCTACCCTGTCAAGTTAATTACTGCAGCGTGGTTCATGTGGATTTTTATTTACAGTTTGTATGTACTTTGTTTTCGGACTGGATTTCCTCCATTTAAAGACTGTTCTTGGGAGAGTTTTTTCTCCAGCTGAAGGTAATCTGGACATTGGGGAAAAAGTTGGAGGTATTAAAGGGACTCTTCTTACTTATGTGACTGTGTTGCCTTTGTGCCATGCCCCGGGTCATAACATTCCCCCCCTCTCTGCCTCTCGCTCTCTCTTTTCCTCCCCCATCTCTCTTTCCCTCCCTTCCTCCCTTTCCCTATCTCTTTCTCTCTCTCCTTCCCTGGGGGGGGGGGGGGGGGGNGGGGGGGGGGGGGGGGGAAGGAAGAAACCTCTGAACTGGTGCTTGGTGGTGGTGACGTCCAGCGGTCAACAAGCTCAGGAGCAGTGCACTAAAGACAAGCTGGTCGGTGGAGAGGTGGAGCATCACAACAGAGGCAGTTCTGCAGGAAAAGCAATTAACATCCAGGAGGTGAGAGCAAGTGTGGCTTTGTGTCATAATGGGCTCCAGGAGGGGATCCTGTCTCCCCATTGTAAAGTGTGCTAAATTTCACTGTGCTGCACAAGGCACTGTGAGAGCAGTGCACAGGCCATGGAGACAACAGCAAATGTACCTCGATGAAGGTAGAATGAGGTTTCGTGCATTTTTTAGACCTGCAAAGGATGGTTAGAAATGCAACAGAGAAATGCGATGGAGATGGGCTGGGGCAATGGCAGCTCTAAGTGTCACCTCTGGCACAAATACCATAAGTTCTCCACCTGTGCTAGGACAGGGGTCTTCAACCCCAAGGCTGCGGCCCACTACAAGGCCATAGACTGTTCAGAACTGTGCTGTGGAAATGGTGGGCGAGCATGCACATACAGCTCCTGCCAGTTGCACGCTTCCCCACCCCTCATGCAGAACAATCATTTTAACTTTCTTCCTTCCCCTGGCTGGTCCACAAAGCCAGAAAGGTTGGAGACTGCTGTGCTAGGAGAAGCAATAGTTGGAATATAAGAATTATATATTGAGGAACCTTTGGATAAGTAGCCAAAAATCTGTCTTCTGACTTGTTTGTATGCTTCAGGATATAACTGAAAGAGCCATGGTTGTCATTTTCCAACAATTTTTAAAATTTAATATTGAGTGGTTTAAGGATGCGAATGGGAATATATTTCTATCATGCACGTTTTGTTCTTCCATCCCATCATTTAAAAAGTCAAGCTTAAGTGGAGATATATATGTCTCACATGTTAAAAGGAGTTTCTGTTTGTGCAACAGTTCACTTAGCAATGGTTCAAAGTTCGAAGTTGTGACATAACACCTCCCCCCCATGTACTTATGACACAATCCCGAAGTTGTGAATGTTGCAGCACCAAAGCATTCACCCTTATGAACAATCCCAGAGGCACTGAGATTGAGATAATTTGGAAAGCTCTTTTTTTTTTGTTTTGGTAATTTATTGAGTTTCACAAAAAAAATACAAATAAAACATCTTTTCGAAAGTAGCGTAATCCCGGGTTACATTTCTTCATACAGACACAAATTCAATTTCATGCTCATTTTTATGTTCCATTCCATATCTTATTACTGTTTTACATTTTCTGCATAGCTTCTCCCCTCTTTTCATTTTCTCAATTTTATTTTAATTATCTCACCTTAATTCAAATAATTATATTTATATTTTTTGTCTATCCTGTTTCAATTATCTATTATTATTTTCTCATTAAAGAAGTTTCTCCTGCAGTTACTGATTGAGTATATGACACCTTTATATCTTTAAGTTTATCATTTAACTCTTATTTTAGGCTTCAATATTATACCCTGAAGTTATAACATTCAATATAATACATAACTTCCTTTTGGTTTCTGCTTGGTACATTCTTAAAATACACACTATATCTTGAAAAAGAAAAAATTATAAATATATGTAATTAAAACAACACATTCCATTCCAATTCAATTATATCATTAATATTAATATTCATTAAATCTTAACTTCTTTAACATTACTTTTCAATTAAATATCATACTTCTATGGAACAATTATAAGCTTTCCATATAATTCCCCTTCACTTATATTTTATAAAACATTAACTAATTAAAATGTTCCCGTCCTTTCCTATTCAATTTCTCATTTATTTTATTCACTGTATTTTATTAACAACATTTCACTAAATTACACTATTTTATCCCTCATTTTAATCATACATTGCTTCAATTTTCTAAAGTTATTTCTATTACTAATATAACAATACAATTTATGTACCTTTACAGAATCCCTTTTTCAGTTAAATTTTCACCCATTATCTCAAATAGGTCGTGTTTCTCTATATCTTGTTCCGGTCCTTTTGTAATTTTTCCTTTCCTTCTTCCCTCTCTTCTTTCTCTCCCCCTTTTTACCCTCTTGTCTCTCTACTCTATTTCTCTCTTCTGTATTCCCCACTTCTGTTGCTTTCCAGTATTATACTATTTTTTAATTATTTTTCTTTTCTTTGGTTGTTTTTTAAGTCTTAAATTCTCCATTCTCTTCCCCTCTTTCCTTTTTCTTTCCCACATTAGAATTACTTGTTCATTAAGATGGCTCTTTCTTTGTCCCAGTCTTTTGTTTTGCAGATGTTTTTTGTGGTTTCTCATAGTTCCAAATCTCCTTTCTAAGAATTGAAAAATGAAGCCAAAAGAACTCCTCCCTTCTTGTGCATCTTCTTATACTTTTTAAGTTCCATTTCAATTCATCCAGAAGTAGCGCCATTGTATACATTTTTAAACAACCACCCGATTAATGTTTAGTCATTCAAATGCAATAACCAAGAATCCAAAGATCACCAGGTAATCCAAATACACGCAAGCTGTTTCTTTTGCCTCTTTTTTTTTCAATTTCTCTTCTGGAGTTCTACGTTAGTTACAAAGTTGTCAGTTAAAATGTATCTTTTAGAAGTCTTGTTAATTTTACTGTAGATTCTTTTTAATTCCAGGCAGTTCCTCCCTCCTTCTAGATCCTGCCCTTTTATTCTTTGTCTCTCCTTTCCTGCTTATGAAAAAATTTTTAGTGTCCAGAAATCTTTATTATCCCTTTGACATTTTGTTTTATTTTCAGCTTAATTGCCTGTTGACGTCAAAGCGGATTTTTCCGATTTCTATTTAAGTCTCTTAGCTGTCAGTATAGGGAAAGGGAGAGAGAAAAAAAAACAAACCCAAGCCTTTCCCTTTTCACTTTCCTTCGCGCTTCCGACTCTTCTTGTGGAGCAATGTTATTTTTTTGTAAGTTTAAATTCAGGGTACCTTAGTTGTTGTTTTTTGAATTTACCCAGTCAGCCAAAATTTCACTTCTTATCTTCCTCCTGCACATTCTTTTTCAGTCGAGTTCTTCTTTGAGGTGGCCATTTCTGACCCACTTGCAACCGTTTGGGAAAGGGAGTAAATGGCCAGCTGAGGAGGAGAGATGCAGCTCTCCTCAACCCTGCTGGCAGTCTCCCCCCTCTTCACCACCTCTACGGTGTGGCTTAGCCCCGAAACCAGCAGGCCTGGGGCGCTCCAGCGGCGAGCCCAGACCGAAACCACGCACAATTTCTGTCTGTTGCCTAAGGATTTCAAACCAGAAGCCCCAATTTGGCAAGCTCTTTTATACTGTGTTCTTTACAATTATTTTAACTGTATCCACTTTACATATAACTGTCATGAGCAAAAATAGCAACCAAAGAACCCACTCTTCATATGGGACTGTTTCACTTAGAAAAAAATGCCTTTCATTTATGTCAAATGCCTTGTTCAAGAAATTTATAGGTGAAAGATAATAATGTTCATTAATTATATACAGGCAGTCCCCAGGTTAAGAACATCCAACTTAGAGACAATAGCTAGATAAGAATGGGCTGCCTATTGCTAAACATGGTGGATGGCACTTCCTTCCTTTGAGCTGATGAAGCACTGAACTTGTGCTGCACTTTCTGGAACTACCAAAGCCCTCTATCTTTAATTTCCAGCCTGTTTCCTGCAGTTTTTGGAAGCATCAGTGCTTCATCAGCAAAAGGAGGGACAATGCTGACAGCCATTTTTAGTAATAGGCATTCGGTTTGTAAGTATCAGTTCTCACTTAAATACAAATTTGATTAAAGACAGAGTCAGGGAATGGAACTTGTTTTTGACCTGGGCTATAAGCCATCTCAAATTGTTTCAATATAATGTTTCTTTATTGTGTTGATCTTAATGAGGATAAAATGGGTATTTATCAAGTTTTAAACTTTTAGCCATCAACTATTCCTTAAAATTCTCCAATCAACACACATTAGAAAAATCAGGCATCTAAATTAGTCTTTTATTAGTCTTGCAAAGCAAAAATCAAATGTGGAAAATATTGCAGAAAGATGGAAAAGGATACTCCAACTGATGGCAGAGTAAGCGGTTATAGTTGATTAAAAATATTACTTAATTACACATTTCAATCTTAAAATATGAAAAATGAGCAAAATAATGAGTTATATTTAGATACACTTCTACATAATTCAACAAAAGCAATTTTGTTAATCAAAGACTTTTTAAAAGTAACTCTTTTTTTGAATTGATTCCTGATTATTTCATATCTCTACATTTTTCTTGAAAATCACATGGAAGTGATCCACTATTCCCTTCAGGGTGGTTTTTAAATTCTCAGTCCAGCCAACAGGCTTAGTATTTCCTGATAGTTTGACAATTATTTAGGAGGTCCAATCCTATTTAGCATTTTAGGATCAGCTAAGGTTGGCAGCTTTTTAAATATGAAGGTAGGGTAGAAAGTAGAGAGTAGACTAGACCAGACTAGAATATATGGCCCATGCTTCTAAAGTTGGATCTGATTCTAAATTGAAATTCTTTAAAAAAATATGTATCTTAAGGATGGTCTCCATGACATATTCAACGGATTATAATTTGTCATACATTACAGAGATAACATGATTGGGTGTAGCAGGAATTGGCTAATGCAGAATATACAGTATAAATGTTTTACATCTCCAAGCTTCTATTAACAAAAGGAAAGGAACAAAAGGAAGGAAACAAAAGGAAACTATATCTTGTTTTAATTGTACAGTGCATTCATAAAATTTTCAGGCCCTCTTCACTGTTATCAATTTTGTTATGCTGCAACCTGATTCCACATGTGCTGAAATTCATTTTTCCCCATTAATCTACACTCAGTACCCCATAATGACAGTGAAAACAGAATTTTAGAATGTATGTCTGAAATTTATTTAAAAGAAAAAACTGAAAGATCACAGTATACAGACCCTTTGCAACAACACTTGAAATTTTACTCAGGTGCCTTGCATTTCTCTTGATCATTGCTGACATGTTTCTACACCTTGATTGGAGGCAACTTATGGTAAATTAAATTGATTGGACAAAATTTGGAAAGGCGCACACCACTCTATAGAAAGCCTCACAGCTGACAATGCATACTGCAGCAGAGTAAAAGTCATGAGGTCAAAGGAATTGCCTCCAAAGTTCAGAGACAGGATTATTGCAAGGCACAGATCTGGGAAGGCTACAATAAAATTTCTGTTGCGCTGAAAGTTCCTGACAGCACAGTGGCCTCAATAATTTTCAAATGGAAGAGGTTTGGCATAACCTGGACTCTTCCAAGAGCTGGTCTCCCGGTCAAACTGAGCAATCAGGAGAGAAAGGCCTTGGGAGGGTGGAGCTGACATCACAGTGATATGACAGAAATCCCTAGGGGCTCCTAGGGAGGACATAAAAATCCTGAAAGCCGGTGGTCTACTGCAGTGGTTGCCAACTGGTGGATCATGGCCCACCGGGAAAATTTTGGTGGGCTACAGAGAAATGTCACCCCCAGAGCACCCCCCAAAGCAATTAATCCAGGCTGCGCAGAAACACAAGGCTGCGCAGCCCGCATGGCCCGCAGGAACCCTCCCCACCCACTCACTCTGAACCTGGCAAACTTGCCTTGCTAAGTTGCTATTTTTCCGTTTTCCGATCATTATTTGTTCTGCTATGCTGGGGGATTTAGATTAGCTAGGAAGCAGGAAATAGTTGTATTTCTTGCTTTCTAGCTAGTCTTTAGATCTTTGGCTCTCCTTTTAAGTACAGCTGAACCTCCCTTAGGACTGAAGGTTCTATTATTCAGTGCAGACTCACAGCAAGCAAATTTGAGAGACTGAGCTTGCCGATGGCAGATAAGACAGATAACTGAATGATTCTGTGAGCAACTCAATCTGCCTGCCTGCTTTGCCTGATTTTGGGTAAAAGTTGCTCTTTTTATTAAAAAAAATCAATATTTATATAAATATTTATAATATTTACATCCAAGCCATGCCCAGCCAGTCACATGACCAAGCCACACCCACAAATTAGGCTACGCACACAGAACTGGTTAGTAGTCCCTGAGATTTAAAATTATGAGTTTGGTGGCCATGAGGTCCAAAAAGTTGGTTACCTCTGGTCTACTGGACCCAAATTGTCTTGGAGAGATGAGATTGAGGACACTCTGCTGATTCCAGGGATGCCACAATATCCCTGGTAGATCCAGAGACAGCCTCTCCAGCCGACTTGAAAGGAAAACGCTCATAGCGAACCCCAACAAGGCTGGGATAGTCCCCGACGGGAAAAAGAAAAGAAAAAGTGAGTGCGAATTAGGTGAGAGTTTCAATTTTTTTAAACATCCAAGACCCCCTGAAAAGAACAGGGAGAAGAGAAGCCAGAATTAAAGGATGGGTGGTGCTGAAATCTCCCCTGGAAGAAAACAGTGAGGAAAGTGGTTTCCAGCGCAAATAGAAAGAGGAAGCCATTAATCATGGAACAAAGAACAGGATTTTTTATTTTTCAATTTTTTTTATAACTGGATTGGATCATTTGAGTTTATATAGATAAATTAAGGAGATCAAGAAAAAAATTTGGGTTTATTACTGTTTTTGGATTTTTCTTTTCCCTGACTTTTAAAACTTTTAAGAGATCTATAAATAATTTTAACGTTTAAAACTAAAGGGAAAGCAGTACAACAGTGCCACCTACTGGGAAGAAAAAATTGAAATAAATGTGAAAAGGAGAAATGAGTATTGACTCATCAGTTTGACCTTGAGAGCTGAGAGAAGACAAAATAAAATAAGATATAATTATTTACAAGGATAGAGAGTTATATTGAGAACATATACTGTAAATAATGTAATCCTTGGACACGAAAAGAAACAAAGAAGATACAAAGGAATTGAAACCAGAATTCCTTTCACTGAAGTGCTTGGATTTCCCCCCCTTTTCTTGAATGAGCTGTTTGAATTAGTGTGGCAAGACTGCACTGTGAAAGACAGCAAAGAGAAACAGTTGAAGACTGTATACTGAAACTTGGTGACATAAAGTAACTTGCAGCTGGATTTTAATTCCCTTTTTTTGAATATTTCACTATTACTGCTTTTTTCTTAACTCTGGCTTTCTTTTTTTTTTTTCCTTAAAAAATATTTTTTTTTTGTGCTCTCGCATTTTTATTGAGCTTTTTAAGTTTGGATACTGTTTTTCACTTTTCCTTTGGATTATACAATATTATCTTTGTGGAATATATTGGATTAAGATATAGAAGAACCTGAAGAAAAATCTTTAGGGAAAAGACTCTTGTGGATTATAAATTGATTTTAAATACGAGACAACAAATACAACGCTAAAGATTGAAAATAAACAATGACATCTGCACCATCCTCAGCATCATTCCTTAGTGGGCAAAGATCCATTGATCTGATGATTCAACAAAAAAAGGCAGTGATAATGCCTTTTTTAATAAATTTAATAAATAAATTTAATAAATTTTAATAAATTTAAAGATAATAAATTAAGACAATATTTCAAACAATGCAAGAACTTGGAAAGATGGATGAAAAATAGGGAAGATGGAAGGGAAAGTAGACAATGTAGAGGGGAAAATTGAGAATATTCAACAAATGATGACGAAGAATGAGGAACGGATGGGGAAAATGGAACAGAAAACATCTATGATAGAACAAAGAGCAAGAGAAATGGATTTTAGATTAAGAAGCTCTGACCAAAGCTTATACAAAAATATAATGCTGGAGATGGATAAGGCTGATTATTATTTAAGATTTCAAAATGTTGTAGAAGAAAAAGATGAGAACCTAGCAGACAATGGCAGATCTCCTGGCAGTAGTTTTAGAAGAGACAAGAGAAAATGGTATCTGATATAGATGAAATATTCAGAGTTCAGACCAGATATGGATTGAGACATAAACTACCAAGAGAAGTACATATCAGATTTACAAAGAAAGCTGTAAGAACAGAAATATTAAAAGCTGTGAGAGATGATGCATTAAAATATAAAGGAAAAAAGATAACAGTGTTGAAACAAGAAGGGTCAGAGATTTGAGAAAAGAATATCAGTTCTTTACAAAGTGTTTTAATTAAAAGGAAAATTAATTTTAGATGGCTGATACCAGAGGGAATAATGGTGACATGGCATGAGCAAAGACAAAGATTAGACACAATTGAGAAAGCAGAACTATTTTATGATCAACATTTTAGAGAATATGAAGGTGAAAAAAGAAGAGAGGTGGAAGAAATAAAACAGAGAGAAGAAGCTGCAGAAAGGGATGAAAGATGACAAAGAGAAGAAGAAAGAGAACAGGAAGAGAAAACAACTACGGAAGAAGAGAGATTTAAGGACCCAAGGAAGATGAGAGTGACAAGAGCAACAAGAGCATATAATAAAGTCATGGAAGAAAAAAATAAATTAATGATATTAACATAAACAGATCAAATTCAGCAATTAAAAAGAAAAGAATAATTAACAAGTTAGAGAAATTAAAATTGGATACAATTTGTTTGTAAGAAGTACATATTAAAAAGCAATATGAAAAAATTATCCTAAGATTGGGTGATTATATACTACATTGGCACTACAAAGTAAAAGAGGAATAGCGTTATATATGAAGGACACTATAAAAATGGAAATAATTTATCAAGACAATGAGGGGAGAATATTAATAGTTGAAATATTGATGAATCATAAATGAATATTATTAGTGGCAATTTATGCCCAAAATGAAGGTCAAGAAGAATTTTATGACAAATTACACAAGAAAATTATAGAACTGAATATTAAAACATTTGCATTATTGGAGGTTACAATTGTGGATGTAGAAATGAACTATAAAACACAAAAGACAAATAAAAAGAACAGAAAAACATTACCAAAATCCTTTTTTAAAATGGAAGAACAACTAGCAATCCAAGATGCAAGAAGAGAAAGGTACCCAGAAATATACAATATACATTTTATTCGAGTAGACATTTATCTTGCTCCAGATTAGATACGATGTGGGCAACAACAGAGGTAATTACTAATATACAAGATATCAGTATTGAAACAAATACATAGGTAGATCACAATCCGATTAAAGTAATATGGAAGTGACAAAAGAAGAGGTCAAGATGGACAATGAATAATTCAATATTCAAGAGAAAAAGAATATATTGAAAACATGGAAAAGGAATTGAAATTTTTTTTGAGAAGAACAAAAAGGAAGAAACTTCACTACAAATTGTATGGGATACAGCTAAAGCTTATACATGAAGATAAAAAAGAAATAATACAAAAATATTATACAGAACTATATGAAGAACAAGTGGAGAAAGGAGAAATAGAGGAATATCTAAAAAAGATGGAATTACCTAAAGTGCCAGAAGAAATCCAAACAATCTTAGAGGGGAAAATTGCTATAATGGAACTAACAGAAGCAATTAAAAGACAAAATAATGGAAAACTACCAGGGCCAGATGGCTTGCCAGCAGAAATATATAAAGCCCTACAGGACTCAATAAGCAATATACTATTAGAAGTAGTAAATGAGATACTGACGAAGGCAAAAATACCTAATTCATGGATGGAAGCATATATTACACTTATACCAAAAGAAGATACTGATTTACAACAGATTAAGAACTATAGGCCAATATTGTTATTAAACTCAGACTATAGAATATTTGCATCAGTAATGATTGAAAGATTAAAGAGATACTTAAATCAATTCATACATCCAGATAAAAATGGATTCTTATCTAAGAGACAAATAAAGGACAATATGAGAACAATTTTAAATACTTTGGAATACTATGAAGCACATCCAGAAAAGCAGACAGCATTTGATATTCCTAGATGAACAGAAAGCTTTTGATAATGTGAACTGGCAATTAATGTTAACACAAATGGACTAATGGAGAGCCACAAATGGAGAACCACAAATGGAGGGAATGAAGTTTGGGGAAAAATTCATTCACATGAATAAGACAATATACTATAAACCAGTGGTCCCCAACCTTTTTTGTACCAGGGACCAGTTTCATGCAGAAACATTTTTTCAAGGACCGGCAAAATCAATTCTTCCTCAATCGTAAAGGGCTTCTTTACTATTTCTTTACTAAAAACATATTTTTATATATATCTTTTAATCACGATTATTCATTCTTTGAGGCCTGGTACAAAATGATCCACGGACCGGTAGTGGTCCGGGGCCCGGTGGTTGGGGACCCCGCTATAAACAATATGCAAATGTATTGGTTAATGGAGAACTGATGGAAAAATTCACCTTGAAAAAGGAAAAGACAAGGGTGTCCTTTATCACCATTGTTGTTTAACTTTAGAGTTATTTCATAGAGCTATCAGGAAAGATAAGGAGATAAAAGGGATGGAAATAAGAAAAGAGGAGTTTAAATTACAGGCATTCGTAGATGATTTAGTTTTTATATTAGAAGAACCTCCAGGAACAGGACCTAAGCAATAAACAGAATAGAGGATTATGGGAAAATGGCTGAATTAAAAATAAATAAAGGGAAAACTAAGATATTGGTGAAAAATATGACAGAGGAAAAAAAAGAATTGACAAAGAGTATAGATATTCAGATTGTAAAGAAAGTTAGGTATTTAGGAATTCAATTGACAGCAAGATGTGAAACAATTAAAGAAGGTAATTATAAACTGAAACAACAAATTAAGACAAAGTTAGAAAAATGGGGTAATATGCAAAGTATTGTATTTGTTTCAAACAATTCCGATAAAATTAGAGAAAAAATATTTGAAGATATTAATAAAATTATACTGAAATATATATAGCAAGGAAAGAAAGCAAAAATTAATGTTAAAATGTTACAGGATGCTAGAACTAGAGCAGGATTTGGGCTGCCTAATTGGGAAATATATTACCAGGCCATGGCATTAAAATGGATGAAGGAATGGATAACATTGGGAAATACAAGGTTATTAATGTTGGAAGGACATGATTTACAAATGGGTTGGCATGCATTTTTGTGGTATGGGAGAAGTAAAACACATGATTATTTTCAAAAGCATATGGTCAGGGATGCATTGCTACATGTAAAGGAAAAAATTAAGGAACAACGTTATATGAAGACACCAGTCTGGTTATCAGCGATGGAAGCACTTATATATCCAAATGTTTGTAAAAAGGGAATGTTGCCAGATATAAAGATATCTTAAATGAAAAGGGTGAGCTCAAAAGAAAACAAAAATGGAATGAAAACAAAACAAAAATGGAATGAACAAGGGTTAGAAATGCACTGGTATTCGTATGTACAATCAAGGTATGAAAAAGATATTAAAGCTGAAGGGATTAATAAGGAGTTAACAGAATTGGATAAAATATTAACAGGAACAGAAGATAAGCTGATTAAAAGACTATACTGTTATTTACTAGGTGCTAAACTAGAAGAGGAACAAGTTAAAGAAACAATGATAGCATGCACAATTTTGGGGGGATATGCCATAGAATTAGATAAATAGCAGAAATTATGGGATAGAACCTGTAAATTTACTATCGACAGCATATAAAGAAAACTTGTTTTACAGATGGCATTTAGCACCAGCAAAATTAGCAAAAATATTTAAAGATAAATCAACCAAATGCTGGAAGTGTCATCAAACACTGGGAACATACTACTGTATATGGTGGATTTGCATAGAAGCTAAACAATATTGGACAAAAATACACACATGGTTGGAAAAAAATGATTAAACAACATATAGATTTGAAACCTGAAATATTTTTATTAGGAATAGTACCTGAAGGTTATAGTAAAGAAAACCATATTTAATCATACATATGTTAACTAGAATACATATATATTAGCTAGAATTGTATTTGCTCAGAATCGGAAAAGTGACACTGATAGAGGGAAAAGTAATTGAGAAAATATTTGAATATGCAGAAATGAATAGATTAACATTGGAAATTAAAGGTAAAGAAGAATCTGAATATTACATGGTATGGGATTTATTTTATCAATGGTTAGAAAACAAAACAAATTAACATGAATTAGATGAATATATAGAGAAGATTGTTAAAAATAGATTTATTGAATATTACTGATAAGGACGTGATTATTGTTATTTTGTTTTATTGATAAGGAGAGTATTAATCATAGACTGTAAGCACATGACGTATGTAATAGACACCCAGTTGAAATAAAATTGATTTATTGTATATAAATTTTTTAAAAAAACTTTATTTTTAAAAAAAAGGAGAGAAGGGCCTTAATAAGAGACCTGACTGACTGAGCTTCAGAGATCCTGTATGGAGATGGGACAGCATTCTAGAAGGACAACCATCACTGTAGCCCTCCACCGATCTGGGCTTTATGGAAGAGTGGCAGAGGCTTCTCCTCAGTGCATAGCTCACTTGCAGTTTGAAAAAAAAACAAAAACACCTGAAGGACTTTCAGATTTTCTGGTTTGATGAATCCATGATTGAACGTTTGGCCTCAATTCTAAATGTTATGTCTGGAGGAAACTAGGCACCACTCATCACCTGCTCAATATTATCCCAACAGTGAAGCATGGTGGTGGCAGCATCATGCTTTGGGAATGTTTTTTAGCAACAGAGATGGGTCAGAATTGAGGGAAAGCTGAGTGGAGCAAAGTGCAGGGATATCCTCAATGAAAACCTATTTCACAGCGCTCAGGACCTCAGGCTGGGCTGAAAATCATATTCCAACATGACAATGATCCTAAGCATACAGCCAAGATAACATAGTAGCTTAAGGACAACTCTGTGAACGTCCTACAGTGACTCAGAGCCGACTTGAATCCTACTGAACATCTCTGGAGGGACCTGAAAGTGACTATTCACCAATGGTCACCATCCCCCCTGACCGAGCTTGAGAGGATTTCCAAGTAAGATTGGCTTCTTCATCCTTCCATTCTCTGACTTTAATAATTCTTAGCACAGCACAAGAGAAAGCACTGTCCTTTTTGCTTTAGCAAATAACAAACAGCAGTAACCTGTTTTCCACCAGTCCCTTTTTCTAGCTGTTTTCCTTATTCTTGGTGAAATGCAGTTGGCTATGCCTGCTTTGAACACCTTCCTTTCACTTTCTAGAACACATTAACATAGTTTTTGTAAAGTGTCACCTGTATTGATATTCATGTACCTTGTCTTTTTTGCCCCCTTGTTTAATTACAATGCCATTTCCTTGGGGTTCTCAAACCAGAGAGTGTAAAACCAGAGGTGGTATTCAGCTGGTTTGGATGGTTCGAGTGAACCAGTAGTGGAATTTTTTAACTAATTCGGAGAACCAGCAAATACAATCTCTGGCTGACCCTGACCTCGCCCCCCTGCTGCTCACCCCGTCCTGCCATTCACTCATCTAGCCCACTCGCCTACCATTGCTAGCCTGCCTTTGCCCGCCATTTCTGCCTGCATTCACCTGCCATTACTGACTGCCTTCCGCCATGACCATGGGTGAGTGAGCCTGCAAGCAAGCCCTGGTCGAGTTGATTCCTGAGCCGGCCTAGGCTGCTGCCTTGGGGTGGACAAAGTGAGGCTCAGCCACCTTTTGGACCTGGCTCTCGCCATCCTTTCACCCACATGCTGCCTGCCCACTTGCCCTCCACCTCAGGTCAGGGGATGCACCAATCCCTGGCTCAGGCTTTGCCTCGGGCCTCCGTCCACATGCCGTCCACTTGCCCTTCACCTTAGGTCAGGTAGAACTTTGCCCAAGACTTCTCGTGTATTCAGGGGCTATTCATCTCCCAACAATGAGTTTGGTGGTGATCTAACGAAATGTCTTCTAGCTCTTCAAAATCAACTTTAAGAGCTCTCAAGTTTTAGACTCTTCTGCTGCTTGTTGTGGCTTGCTTGGAAAGACTCCCATCCTCACTTTTGTAGGCAAGAGACAGGGCATTGGTTCTTACCTGATACGCCCTTTCTCTGGGAACTGTGAAGAACATCCAGGCCAGGGGAATGTTTCTGTCTACTGTTCGATAGGCTGAGCAAAATCCTGAGGATACTCCTCCCTGCTGCTTGTCCCAGCGTCTCCAGTTTTAGCAAAGTCAAAGTGATAAGTTAATTGTTGTCCTATCTTCACTGTTGCTCTTTGGTCTTGTCCAGGATCAGATCCAGAACCAGACAGTCTCTGGGTAGGGCTGTACACTCTTCACAGCTCCCAGAGAATGGGTGTATCACTTAAGAACCAACATCCTTTCTCCTGTGAACTGTTCTGAGCATCCAGGCCAGGGCCATACCAAAGCTGGAATATCCTACGGGAGGGTTTCTGTCTGGTTTGGAATCCCCCTTCCCATGTGAATTCTATGTAGGACACATCTGCCAAAGGCTGCTTCTGTTGAGGCAAAAACATCCAGTCTGTAATGCCTTATGAAGGGAGATGGTGATGACCACATCGCTGCCCTGCAGATTTCATCGATTGGTGTTTGAGTTGCCCAAGCCATAGATATGGTTGCACTCCTGGTGGAGTGCGCTGTGATCCCTCTGTGTACAGGCAATGTCTGTAGTTTGTATGACTTTGCAATGGTGGCTCGCAGCCACATGCCTACTGTCGAGGCTGTAACTTTCCTGTTCAGAGTGGAGGGGTGGAATGAGACCAAGAGGGCCTCCATCTTCCTGTGTGAAAGTCATGTTTATGTAAATGCTGAGAGCCCTTGTCACATCTAGTGAATGCCATTGTCTCTCTAAGGTGTGGACCGTTCTTGGACAGAAGTTGGGGAGGACAACTCCCCAACCTGTGTGCTCAGTGGGAGGCAAAATTGACCTTAGGCATAAAGGCCAGGTCTAGGCAAAGAATGACGCTATTGGCATGGAAGATACAAAGGTCCTGTCTCATTGAAGGGTGGCCAGCTCAGATATTCTTGCAGAGGTTATAGTTACAAGGAACACCACCTGATAGGTAAGGAGGTAGAGGCTTGTGGTTCTCAAGGGTTCGAACAGTGGTTTGGTGAGTGCTGTGAGAAACTTGTTTAGATCCCAGGTGGGATATCTGTGGACCACTGGAGGTCTCAAATTAGTTACCCCAACAAAGGAAACTACATGCCCTTGGGTGATGTGCGAGAGACCATGGATTCCTACAGGAGATAACTGACGCCAGCACCACCGCCTGTCTACGTAGTATATTTGGGGAGGCCCTCCTGGAGAAAGTCTAGTATGTTCGCCATTGATGGTGATGTGGGGCCTATCTTCGTCTTGTCACACAACCTGCAAAACCTTCACCAAGTGGTGTTATAAATGCTGTTAGTGTACGAATGTCTTGCCACCTGGATTGTCTCAATGACCCTGTTGGAGAGTTTCTAATCTTTCAGTTCAAACGCCATATGGCTAGGTGGAGCCATTGTGGATCCAGATGTTCTATGGGACTCTGGGTGAGTGAGACTCTGTCCAGCAGGATTCTCCAGGGGTCAGTGATCGACAGGTCTCTTAGATCCATGAACACAGATGCCTCGGCCAGTATGATGGCAGTAGAAGTTCTGCTCTTTCCTCCAGGAGTTTCCTGATCACCTTGGGAATCAGTGGGAGAGGAGGGAAGGCGTAGAGGAGACCCAGAGGCCAGGGGCAGCATAGGGCATTGACTCCCTCTGCTCCCTGGGTTGGTAATCTCGAGAAAAATTTTGGTAACTGGGCATTGAGTGATGTGGTAAAGAGATCCAGAATCGACGATGGCTAAATTGGTCCGACATCTCTTGGAAGAGTCTCGGGTACAGGCAGGCACCACTCAGAATGGTTGACGATGACCCTGCTCAACCAGTCTGCTTGAATGTTGGACTGTCCTGAGATGTGCTCTGCCCTGATGGATTGTAGATGCCTCTCTGCCCAGCAGCATAGTCTCTCTGTTTCCCTCATGAGGGATTTGAATGAGTGCCCCCGTTGATTTATGTGGACCTTTGTGGCCACATTGTGTCAAAAGGAGGACATGCTGTCCCTGGATCTCCTGTTGCAATTTGCCGAGGACCAGATGAGCTGCCCTCAATTCCAACCAATTGATGCTGCAGGGGTTGTTCAGGATGTTTCTGATTGTCCATTAATACAGCAACAGAAGAACCCTTGGTGAGACGAGGGCCTTGGTCATGGAATTGCTCCTTCCTGATCTTTGGTATGGGAGCAGAAACCATTGTAAGTTTCTGGCATGGAGGCGGGCCCAGGGAACAATTGCGATGCAGAAAATCATCTTTCCCAGCAGTTGAGGTAACTGGGCCATAACTCTCGTTTGAAAGTCTGAATGCGTTTGAACAACTCCCTGATGCGTTTGGACAACTCCCTGATCTATCTGGTGAGAAGAAAACCTCTCCCGTCACTGTGTCTATAATGGCGCCCAGGTATAAAAGATGAGTTGTAGGCATCAGGTGACTTTTGGCCAAATTGATCGAGAACCCATGCCTGCCAGTGAGATGATGACAATATTAAAGTGTCATCTAGATAGCATTGTAGGCGGACGGGCATGCTCCTGAGGTTCACCACTAATTCTGCCAGAATCTTTGTAAAGGTTCAAAGGGCTGAGGCAAGACCAAATGGCGGGCCCTGTATATGTAATGACGGTTGGTGTAACAAAACTGGAGGAACCTTCTGTGCGTAGGCCTTATTGTAATGTGTAGGTAAGCTTCAGTCAGATCTACTGAGGTCAAGACATCTCCCTGCCTGATGCTCAGGAGGATGGATTGTAGGGAACATATCTTGAACCTTCTGTAGACAAGAAAATGGTTCAAAAGTTTCAAGTCTAAAATTGCCCTCCACCAACACCCTGGACATTTTTGGGACCACAAATAGGTAGGAATAGAATCCCTGCCCATGCTGATCCACCAGAACTGGATGAATGGTGTGGATCTCCAACAAGTGCTGGATTGCGATCTCCATAAGGGCCTTCTTTGTAGGATCCCTTGAGACATTGCATAAAAAAGTTAGGGGTCGTGGAGAGAAACTCTAGAGAGAGGCCTAATCTTATGGTCTCTTGGACTCAGGCGTCTGAGGTGGTTGTCTCCCACTGGTCAGCAAAAGGGTCAACCATCCTCCAATGGGAGAGTCAACTGCCCTCCAATGACAGGTTCAAGTTGAAGTTTATTTTGAGCAATGAAAGGATTTATTCCCTGCGCCACAAATGGACTTCTTAGCTTGGCCTCCCTGTCTATTTCTCTCTCTGAAACCCTCCCTTTCTGATTGCTGTCCCTGACGGAAACCAAAGGGCCTCTGGGACCTTTGGGAAGTTTCCCTACTAGGAGGTTCAAAAGGGGGTCCTCTGAAAGGACTGGGTTGGGCAGGCCTCAAACCTCCGAAAAAGGGAAGGTAATAACTACCTTCTGTTTTGTGATTCCACCAGGACCAGGGTGGATCTGAACGATTTGTTCCCTTCAAATGGAGCAGATGCCAGCTTCCATTTGTGTTTGGTATCTGCTTCCCAATGGCAGAACCATAGCAGATGATAGGACGACTTGTGAAGCTATGACTCTGGAAGAAAATTTAACCGCATTCAGGGTTGCATCTGTGGAAAATTCAGCTTTGCTATGTCCTGGTGTGCTCTAGCATTAGTGGATGGGATGGAATTCTGCAGGTGTCAAAGCCATCTTAGGGAAGTTTGGGTGAAAAGGGATGTGGCTGTGGCCACCTTAATAGCCCAGGCATCCGCCTGGTGTGCCCTATGGAGTGCTAGTTCCGTCCTCTTTTCTTCTGGTTCCAGAGCATCCTATGCTTCACTTGGCACGACAGAAGAAGCTGCTAGGGCAACCACTGGTTCACCCACCAAGAGGATCTGAAGTGCCCCTACTAAATCTGTGGCTAAGTTATAGAAATTTTTGTCATAGCTGGTGGGACTGGGATAGGTGCCTCTGGAGGTCCACTTCTTTTGGACCATATCTATGAATATTTTGGGAACTGCTATGATCTCTGCCTTGGTAACAGGTTGCAAGAAAATTAGTCATCAGACTCCCACGAGGCTAAGGGTGGCTCAGAAGTAGTCACCGAGTTGTCTAGGCGTGCAGTGGTTTGGGCCTTGAATAACAAAGACTTAAATAGATGTGGATGGAATAACCCTGTGAATTCAGTTGTTCTGGGGCTAATCCTTCGTCTTCCAACATATCTTTGCCAAGCTGATCCTCTGCCTCAGACCAGGAGGGATCAGTGTCCTGAGATGATACTGAAGAATAAGGATCTTGTTCCTCTATCAGGTCACCCCTGACTTGAATGGGTTGAGGGGGCATCTGAAGATCTGGGATATTTGTCCCCTGGTATGGTACCTGATGAGGGAGATCCAACCTGTGTTGCAGGTTTGAGGATGTCCCTGGTACTGTGGAGGGGGCTGGCGGTTGATGTCTCCTTGGCAGGTCTGTTGTACTCCCGCCTCAATGCCTTGTTTAATTGCTTCCACCATCCAATTTTTCATATGTGGGAAATGTCCTGAAGCAGGGATTCCTGTGCGCAGAACCCTGCTGCAGTTGGAGTGAATGTAGCCTCAGGCGCTAACCTTGGCTCTTGTTCTGTTGGGTCACCTGCTCTGATGGTGATATAGAAGCATGAAAAACTTGTTGAACTGTGTTGCTGGTGATTATCTCTGAGGATTGAGGGTCAAGCGAATCAGGTACTCCCACTGGAGTTCCAGCTTGGGTTCTCAGGTTGGCTTTTGGACAACACTGACAGGTCCAGAGGAGGAGCTGGAAGAGGACAGGGAGAAGGTACCATAATGAGTGGAGAAGCTGGTTGCCTGTTTCTCTCGGTCTCTCGAAGACACTTTTCCAGCTGTTTCTCCAGTGCCTTTTGGCACCTTTTCGCATCCTTCTCTGCCACCTTGGAGGTTTTTCTGGAACCTTGGCCTTGGTCTGGTTCCTTGTCATCACTCTTCTGGCTGCTGCTCTAGCTCCTGATGTACTTGAACCAATTGAGCTTCCTCCTTCCATTGCACACCTGGAGACAGGTGCATTTAAAAGAAATACAATATAAATAAGGCGGTTGGTACACCCTGAAGAGTCTGCACTGGAGTGTGGGCAATGACTCCTAAAATATTGTTTGGCGCCTGAGGGACAATGAGCTGTGACTACAGCTATAAAATGTTTTTTTATATGAATTTAACAATAAAGTCCCAAATAAATTCAAATTCAAATGCTAGCATAATTCAAAAATAAATGATTGACACTGACATGCCCATGTTAGGATCAAGATTTACTTTTCTCCTAATTACCTTTGAAATTTGGGATTGAAACAGTCTTCAATGCTCAGGTTTTCAAATGCCTAGGCGCAAACTGTTATTCTGCCCAGAACATCTGCTATAAAGGGCTGAGCACAATGCCAACTCTTTCAATACTTTGTGCTTCTGGAATTATAAGGTAGCCTCCAAAATACAACAAAAGAAAACCAGAACCAGGCCGTCAAAGACGAGCCCGCAGTGGGAAGTCCAACAGCAATTTAAGTTTTATTGCTGGCTCTTGATATAGTACCAGTTATTTCTGGTGCAAATTTTGAAAAGTGCAAAAATTCAAAATGGCACTGGCAATTATCTGCTTTTTGGTGCAGAACCTTAATGGCATTTGGCAGTGACTCGGCTGGAGCAGAAGAAAAAAAAACAAGCTCCCAGAGAAAGACTTGCCAAGTAGAGGGACCTGGCTAACGTGTTCCCTCTCAGGTCAGGTTTCAATTAATCAAAGAGAAGGTAGCCTCTGAAAGGGAGGCTTAGGCGGAAATCTCGAACCTCCATTCAGCATGCCACTATGGCCCTTCGCTAAGGGCTTTCTGAGCTCCGACAGCTGTTATTAAAAGAAACGGCGTCAGTTTCTCTTAATAAAGTTTTCCTGTTGAAATTCGATCACTGGCAGCCAGAGGCTGCAATCTCACCATGAGTTTTTCTGTTGAAATTAGTAGTTCCAAAGATTCTCGCCAAGGAATGCAACTAGCTCAAACGACAGACTGAGCTAAAACTGGGGACGCTGGGACAAGCAGCAGGGAGGAGTGTCCTCAAAACTTTGCTCAGCCTATCGAACAGCAGACAGAAGCACTTCCCTGGCCTGGATGCTTGGAACAGCTCATAGGAGAATAAGCAGTTGTTCTTTTATCCCCACTGCACGCCAAAGCATCTCTTCCCACACTGCCCCCTGTTAATTTGTGCAAAGCCTTTCTCTTTGGAAGACTTTGTTTATTGTTCATTATCACTCTCAGCCCCCATGGAAGAAGCCAAGAGCAAAAGTAGTGGTGGAGAAGGCGACAGACACTGTGCCTCTGCAGTCCCCTCTCGGGTGCCAGCTAAGGGCTTCTCCGCCTCTTTTCCTCAGAGGCACAGTGTCTGCCTCCCTTCACACTCTTTGTATTCGCCAGAACACTAAACCAGAGCGGGAAAGCCCACATGGGAGTGTGAGCACACAAAGTTGACCACTATGGGGCGAGAGGAGCCCCTCTTGCTCCTCAGTTGCCCTGAGCCTGTGTGGTTCTTTACTTGGGCAGCCTGATGGTACAGTAAGATTTGGCGGTGCAGAAATTGTTCCATAAAAAAAAGTGCATCTCCGAGGGGCTTCTGGCAAAAAAAAAAAAAAAAAAACTCACCCCAAAACAAAATTCAATTGGCAGGCAGACTTGGCAGGTAGTCATGATCTTCAGATGGGCTTTTATTTTTTCAGTCCAAGGGCAGGGCGGGAGAAGGGACGTAGGAAATTGCCCTGTTTCTGCAGCATCGTTCATGTGATTGAGTGGGCATGGCCAACTCAACATCACTCATAGCAAGGTGCCACCTCACCTTGCCATGTGTCAGGGATCTGGTGATTAACACCATGAATGATGTTGAGTGAGCCATGCACACCCAGTCACATGACCACCAAGCCACACCCACCAAGCCACACTCACAGAACCGTAGTGAAAATTTTTGAATCCCACCTCTGTGTAAAACCATAACTTTCTAAAAATAAATTCTTACAACTCCCCATAAATAAGTTATAAAATTAAACAATGAGTGTTTATTTTATAAATAAAAATGTTTATTAGAAATAAACTGCAAAAAAGCTAACATTTTAAATTGGATTTTTAGTGGAAAGAGTGAGATTGCTTTTGAATAATTCCTTAAAAACTACCACTCTCTCATTCCACCAAACTAAAACAAATGCACAAAACATCTTTTCTTGCCTTAAATTGGCTTCTATTAAAATGCTGCAGCTTGTAAAACAAGATTCTAAGTTGGCAGATTCTAAGTTGCTCTTGACAATTTTTTTCTAGTGAAGATAGACTGAGATAACAGTCACAACATATCTTTTCCCTCCTCCTTTTCTTTCTTTTGAATTGCAAAAGGAGAATTTTAAAAGAGTTTTAGGCACACACCAGGCTCCAGAACTTTAATATTAACTTTGTTTTGCATTCAGTGTTCTTTTTTTTATCAAACTAAGAAAAAACAAGCAAGGAAGGAAGGACTGCCTGAGGATTATCTATTTTGCATTTCACATACTTTTCATCTAAAGAATCCTGAATAAAATTAGCACTCAGAAAATGAACTTCTAATAAACTCGTTAACTAGTAAAAAGTGCAGTCTTATGGTTTTTCTTAATTTGGCATGGATCAGACAAAAAAACTTTTTTTGTTCCACTAGAGATAATTTTATTACACAAGATTAAAATCATATTTCTTACTTTCAATCTTAAAACTCTTATCTATATCCTTCTTAATTTCTTATTACCTATCTTACTATAAATTCTTAATATTACAAGGAAATGTTTCTTTCTTAAAGTTTCTATTTATTTAATCTATAATTTTCTATCTCTATATTCCATGTGCTTGACTCTAAATTTTCCTACATTGATTTATTCCTAATTGAATTTTACTTACTGATAGTAATTAGCTCTTGTAACCAAACTCAGTCCATTTACATTTGAAAACTTTTCACTACTTCACCATAAACTTTTTTTGGGACTTTCTCTTCCCCCTAGTACTCACAACCCCAGAGCTGGTTTCTGAAGCTCTGTGCCTGAACTACTACTGCTCAGTGGGTGCCCTCTGGTTGCTTTTTTTAAAGTTGGTAGTCAGATTCTTTCCTCCCATTTTGGCCTTTGTCTCTTAGTGGCTCTTGCTGTTCCTTGTGTTGTCCTGGGACTGCCACTTCCTACATTTCTATAGTCTTCCTTGCTCAATTCTTCTTGATATTTCTACAGGCATGCTATGATTGTGGTTCATTTTATGAGACATGTTCTCTGAAGGTGGGGTTGTTTTACTCCTCGTTTCCAGGTAGTACTGAAACTCTGGATGACAGTACAAGAGAAATGTCTATGCATTCTCAGCTGAGAATTCATCCTTCCATATAAGTCTCTTCTGTTAAAATACTATTTTTTTCACACTAACTTTATTAAACATTTATTTCTGTGTCATTGTCTTTGATGCAATAAAAAAAATCCACAAGAATGTTTTGTTTTCATGATTTGTGTTGGAAAGTCAGCTTCTAGGATTGTAATGACAAGTACCAATGTGTAATTCAAGGATTACTGTTTTTCATTTATTTTCTCCAAATCAGAGGTTGATGTTTTGTTTGACTATAAACTATACAGAATTAACTAACTATAACTTCATCAATAAACTTTCAGCACATGCATGGCATGGTGAAGGCTTCTTGACGAACTATCTGGCTGGATCAGAGATAGGCAGTTAATTTTCCCAGGGAGCCACATGAGAACCTACAACTGTTGTGGAAGGCTACTATCCCTGCTGCTGCCCCCACCCCACGTGTAATATCTTACAATCCCAAAAATAACTTCCTTCTCTGTTTCTGCAGCCTTTATTTCTTTCAGAACCAATATTTTCTTGCATTCTAATTTTACTTCTCTCTTTTAAATATTTGATTTTCTTGTATCCTAATTGACATTTTAATGATTTATTGTAAATGTTCAAAAATTGTAGGAAGGTGGTCTATTTCTAATTTGCAAATACCCTTTATGACATCTAACACTGACACATATTTATCTCCATTTAGTTAATAACCAAATCATGTACAAGGCATATGGTTGTTATCAAATTTCACTTCCCTGCTCCATTACTGCACAAATATATTTCATCATTAAGTTTAGAAGCCAACCAATGAGAGAACATCACTCATTCTTATTTTGATTCTGATTCCCAGTTTTAACATTCTTTCCCATTCTCTCCTTTAAGATATCTTTGAATTCTTTTGCCCATCTTTGGGTCTTTGTCTAATGAGGCAAGATTCTAATTTCCTGTGTCTATCTGGCACTTAATAAGATTGATACTGAGCTTTTTAGTAAATACTTTCTGAAATAATTTTAGAAAATTTGTTTACATTTTCAGTTTTAGGTGCAGCTAACTCAGAATTCACATCCACTTCTCTTTTTCTTTGACCTCTCTAGTTTTCATATTTCTAAGCTTGCAGTGGTAGGATTCAAATAATTTAACAACCGGTTCTCTGCCCTAATGATTTCTTCCAACAACCAATTCACCAAACTGCTCAGAAAGATAACAACCGGTTCTCCCAAACTGGTGTGAACTGGCTGAATCCCACCATTGGTTGCTTGGTTAGATTCTGTTGAGACCACAAAGATAATGTTGGGTTCTCAACCATATCATTTCATAAATGTTTATATTTATTTCTTTCTTTGTCCACCTAGATTTATTTGATAGTCAATAGATTCTGTTCTTTCTACTGTTCTGTATGGATTGTGCATCATATATGAGCAAAGTAATGTTTTAGGACCATCCAGAGCAGATTAGAACCCCTTAATGGAAAAGGAGATATCTGGATGTTCAACCTGGCTTAAGAAAAGGCCAAGAAACATGAGTCATTATTGCTGATGTGCACTGGGTAATTGAGAAAATGAAAGAAGTGGTCACTATGTGCTTCATCAATTATAGAAATGCCATCATTGTGGCAATTATGTCAAGCTGTGAAGTGCACTCAGAAAAATTGGAATTCCAGAACATCTCCCTGTCCTCATGCAAAATCCATATACTTATATATAGTCAAGAACACACAATACAGACAGACATGGTGAAACAAATGGACAATATTGTGTACCCTACCCCTATTTATTAAATTTATATACTGAATATAAGAGAAGCCGGCTAAGAAAATGAGTGTGATTTTGAAATTGGAAGAAGAAACAGCAATAACCTGCAATATGCTGATGCTATTCTGACAACTGAAAATTCCAAGGATCTGCCATATCCAGTAAAAATCAGAGCCCCTTCAAAAAAAATCGGACCAAAATTAAATAAGGCATTTACACATTTATTTTTGATGAAACCATCACCTGCTGTTTTAGGAAGTGAATCTGGCTTCCCCATTGATTTTGGTTGTCAGAAGATCATAAAAGGTAATCACATGAACCAGGGACATTGCAACTGTCAGAAATATGAATCAGTTGCCAAGTGCCTGAATTTAGATCACATGACCATGAGAAAGCTGCAACAGTCATAAGTGTGAAAAATGGTCATAATTCAAGCTGTAGTAACTTTAAATGGTCACTAAATGAACTGTGGTAAGTCAAGAACTACCTGTACTGGAAACTCTCCACGTTAAGTCAAGAACTACCTATGCTGGAAATTCTCCACATTTCTTATAGCTTTTTATTATTTATGTCTCTTACCATATCAAGTCCCATTGCTGACACTACTTTTCTTAATTTGATATATACCATAGACACAAATGGGTTTTTTTTGCCTCATGAAATTTGTTTTATTATACACAATTAAAGTCATATTTCTAACTTTTAATCTTAAAACTATGTGCTTATTTCCTATTTAATTTTGTTAATCTTAACCTAAAATCTTCCTATTATTATTTTATAACTATTTCTATTTGATATTAATTTTCCGTCTCTGTGTTCTATGTTCCTCTGACTATTTTCTTAGTTCTATATTGTACTATTTTGATGAATTTCTAGCTCTTGGATTCTTCCTTATTTCATTAGCTTTATTTCATTTGTAGACAATTTCATTTCATTCGTTTGTAGACAAACTCAGTCCATTTTGCATTTGACAAATTCTTTTTATTCCTTTTCTGCACTTTTATATGGGGCTTTTCTGTCCTCTCCAGAACTCACAGTCCACTCTTTCTTGAGCTATTTTATGGAGTTCTCTGCATGGACTCCTGCACACAGTGGGGTTGCTTCTGCTGTTACTTTGCAAATACTCATCTTTTATCTCAGTCTCTCAGTGAATCTTGCAGCTCCGAGGCTTGCAATGTTGGGACTGATGCTGCTTTGCTTGTATTTGAATTGAAAGCTTTGTTTTCTACTTATCTGCAATCTTCTGGGCTCAAATCCTCTTCTGCCACATTTACACATTCATTAGGTTTCAGGGGTTGTTTTCATGGAACATGCCTGCCAAATTAAGCAGGAGGTGGGGCTGTTTTAATCCTTTTTCCGAGGTAGCACTGAAATTCTGGATTCCAGGAGAGAAGGAAAAACTCCTGCTCATTCTGGGCAGTAAATTCATCCTTCCTCAAACAGAAATAAAAAAGTCAACATAAATGAAAATGAATGAGTTTTCCCCAATGATGATGTTCATCCATCGTGTTTGAAGAGGACCTTGACATCTAATGGGTTGTGGGCTGTCCATGGTGTGTCCGCAGTGGCTGGTAAGGCCTACAGGGGCACAGAATGTTCTGCCACATATTGGAAGACATGTGTGGGCATCATTGTTGCAGCATTTGCAGCTTTGGCTTTGTGGAATGCTTGCTTCTTTTGTGCTGTAGTAGTACTTTTGTCTTCAAATGTCTGGCAGCCTTGGTGGATCAACGTGCACCATGTCAATAGATCTTTTACCAAGGTTTCCCAGGAGGTGGTGTCAATGTCCAGGGACTTGAAGGAGGCTTTCAACGTGTTTTTGTATCGCTTCCTTTGTCGCCCTTGCAATCACTTTCCTTGAGACAGCTCACCATAGAGGAGCTGTTTAGGAATGCAATGGACTGGAATCCTTGCAACATGGCCTGCCCAGCGGGTCTGGGCTTTCATCAGTAGGGTGTGAACTGATGACAGGCCTGCTCTGGAGAGGACTTCTGTGTCTGGCACCTTGTCCTGCCACTGGCTCCTTAGAAGTCTGCAGAGGCAGGTTATGTGGAAGTGGTTAAGTTGCCTAGCATAGTTCCTGTACACAGTCCAAGTGTGATGACCCGTATTCTCTCAAAATAACCCCAAACCCAAAACATACATTAAAGTCCGGTAAGGCCTTCACTTAACTTCGTTGTTTATTAGGCACAGTTTAAAGACACAAAAAGTAAATAATGAGGCAAAAAGAAAACCAAAACAAACTGCATTGATGAGATTCCAAAGCAAGCCAAGATAACTAATCATAAACTCCAGGAAATAAACCGAGGAGAGTCCATGGGAAGAATGCCAGCAAAGATTAAACCACTTTCAAAGTAAACACTAAACTTTGACTCTTCAGAATATGTCACCTAACAGTATTTGGGTTAAATATATATAAACCAGGATAGACATTTTAATACTGTCTCTTTCTGCATGCTCTTAATGCAAGAGCATGCAATTGGGTGTGGTTTCTCAAATGGCCATAAGATGGAGCCAGAAACCTCGGTTTGTTTAGTCTGAGTCTCAGAAGAAGTGTGAGTGTACCTCTGTTTCCTTCTGTTGAAGTATTGCTGTTGCTCCATTTTCCTAATTGACTGATATTCCTGGATTTGATGTAAGTCTTGAACTCAACTGTTTTTTTGACACTAACTTTGTTATTGATTATCCCTGGCTTGAAAAAACTGACTGATTTACCTTGAATGACTTTGACTGCCTATTTTGAACGTTGCTTAAACCTTTCTGGAAGTAAAAACCTACATTTACTGTACAGTGTATCTGTATACCGTGTGTGTATTATTCAAACACTACTTTCAAAACGCTCCCTGTTATGTTCTCATTCTCCTAATGGAAGTACCTCAAACAGACCTTCAGCAATCTGACTGTGTAGTTACAAACTTATATACAACTCCCAGCTCTCAAACCGCAAGGAGGATCATGCTAATCTCCTCTTGAGTAGACCTCGCTTTTCCCTGATCCTCTCCCCCTGCGTGACCTAGAATGGATAGGGTGGGCCTGGATCCTCCTCTGATTGCTCAGCTGGCAACTGCCCTTCCCCAGCCTCCTCCACCACTCTGGAGCCACACTCTCACTCCCTGTTGGCTGTTCCTCCTCTTCCTCAGAGTCAGTCTCCACCAGGGGCATGACACCACGTCTCACTGGCATACATCAGGGTAGTTAGCACTGCAGCTCGGTAGACTTTGAACTTTGTAGCAAGGCTTATTCCACGGCGGTCCCATATGTTGGTCAGTAATCTGCCATATGCAGAGCTTGTCTTAGTGATTCTGCAATTGTCACTGCGTGATAGAGGGTGCTGCCAAGGTATTGAAATTTGTCCACTGTTTGCAGGTTTTCTCCCTTCACTGTGATGGTGGGCTCTTGATATTGAGCTTTCAGAGCTGGCTAGTACATCACTTCGGTCTTCTTTGTGTTAATGAGGAGGCCGAAGTTGTCTCATGCTCCTGCAAATTTGTCCACACTGGCCTGCATTTCCTGCTCTGATCCAGCATTCAGGACACAGTCGTCAGCCAAAAGGAGGTCTCGTAGCATAGTCTCCTTTATCTTGGTGACAGCCTGGAGTCTTTGCAAGCTGAACAGTTTTCCATCTCCTGTTAACCTGTATCTCAGGCTAACTCTCAAGGAACTGTTCTGGAGGGCATCTGACAGCATGGCTGAAAACATTATGCTGAACAGGGCCGGTACCAATATGCATCCTTGCTTGATGCTGTTTGTAATGGAAAAGACCTTTAAATCTTCTCCTTTGTCCAGAACGAGACATCATGTGGTCATGGAACTGACATACCATCAGGATGAATCCGTCAGGGCACCCAAACTTTGACATGATGTGCCACAGACCTTCGTGACTAACAGTATCAAAGGCCTTGGTGAGATCCACAACGGTGGTGTACAATTCACGATTCTGCTCTTGACACTTCTCTTGGAGGTATTGGGCTGCGAAGATCACGTGCACGGTGCCACGCTTTTTGTGAAAACTGCACTATGTAATAGACCCTGTTCTAGGTGGTCAGTCAGATGGTTCAACAACACCCATGCAAGGATCTTGTCTGGGATGGAAAGCAATGATATTCCTCTATGATTATCGCAGACTTTCCACAATGGAAGCAAGCAAAGGGAAATCTCCAAGATCTTCTATTTTTATTTGCCTTACAGGTTAAACTTGCATTTTCCATATAAGCACATTCATCCAGAATTAATATACATGGTGATATATGGCGATGTTGCATATATTGATTCAGATGGACATTCTCCAAGTGAACAATATTTCTACTTGAACTGGTAGAATAATAATTATTTTCATAAAACATTCTATAAAAGTCCCAAATTTGTACTATTTATGAACTAATACATAGCAATTTTGTTCAAATACTGGGTAATTTGCTTTGAGAATTATCACATTGACAACCAATTACTTTTTAAAAATCATTACTTTAATTGTATCCATTTCAGAATATTTTAATACATGGTACTATAGATTAAACTATCGTATTAAACTACTACCATGACCATAGTTTGCAAAATAATTTAATATACCAGACAGCATTATTCAACCATATAGTCTCAATGTCTAATAAAATTTAGGCATATGCTGTTGTTAATTAACATACGTATGGAATAATTACAGGTAATCCTTGACTTATAACAGTTCATTTAGTGACTGTTCAAAGTTACAATGACACTGAAAAAAGTGACTTATGACCATTTTTCACACTGTTGACCACTGCAGCATCTCCTTGGTCATGTGATCAAATACAGCCACTTGGTAACTGATTCATATTTATGATTATTGCAGTGTTCGGAATCCTATATGATCAACTTTTGTAACTATCTGACAAGCAGTCAATGGGGAAGCCAGATTCACTTAACAACAGTGTTACTAATGTAACAACTGCAGTGATTCACTTAACCGTGGCAAGAAAAGTTGTAAATTAGGGCAAAATTCAATTTAACATCTGTCTCACTTAGCAGCAGAAATGTTAGCTACATTTGATGTACGTTGAGGACAATTTGTATTTTAGATTAGCAAATTTAAGTATTGTGGTTTTTCTTTATAAGTGCATAGATTATCTTCTACTATGCATTTTTTTCTGAATATAGTGATAAAAGATGCTAATGATTTTACTTCCTGGTCATGTAATTTTGTTTTACACATACACTCACTTTGAATTATATTATAAAATAAAAACTTTCAACCCTACCCATATACATGAATACTGATCATTTACAAATGGAGCCTTGGGACTTTCAGTTGATGTTGCAGTGGGATCAGTCATGGAGAGTGGTTTCCACCCTCCCTTGCTGAGTACTCCTCATTGGTGGGCTCTGAAAGGAACCAAAGCCACCTTGTAGGGGCGGCGAAGCACAGAGGGGTGTCCTGTAAGGCTGTGGACAGCCACAACTCTCCTGCCTGACCCGGGGCTTTCTTTTTCCTCTCAGCCATGATGAGGAAAAGAGGCAGCCTAAAGATGGCTGGCATGAAGCTGGGACAGCCGAGGAACAGCTAAGATGGAGTTAATGAACAGTGTCTAAAACTGGGTAAGAGGATTCCTTTTTACTCAAAACCTAACCCCCCCCCAAAAAAAAATCCAAGAGATTTATTTGCTCAGAACTACTTGTTAAAGCAACAAGTGAATATTTTGAGAAAAATACTACATTGGAAAGAAAAGATCAATGGAAGAAAAACAAAAAAAACTTTTAAAAGTACAGAAAATTGGATTTTTAAATGGGAATGCATTTTAAAATGCTGGAACCATTTACTTAAAAAGTTAACTCTGCTTTTATAAATTGAATTAAAATTAAATTGGATTGAAATAAGCACTGGCTTACCTGAACGTAGCTTCTCAGCATGCCTTGGGAGAATTCACACATATGGGTTGAAAATGTCTTTCTGCCAGAGACTGAGTCATCAATCTTTGCCATGCCTCTTCCTGCCGGGCCAGGAAGTCCCCTAGCTCCAGTCAGGATGAAAGCGCAACCACCAGATGATCTTCCTTGTGACATTGGCTCTGGACAGTGGACCAGACAGTTGCCAGGGTGGGAGTGGATTCTCCCAAGGCATGCTGAGAAACTGCGTTCAAGTAAGCCAACGTCTATTCTCCAGCATGCCTATGGGAGAATCCACACAAATGGGACAAACCAAAGCTGGCAGTCCCTATGGGCGGGAAGAAGTCTGGTCCTGTTAACCCCCATCTGTATGCACTCGTAGCACTCTTCTTCCATTGGCCACCTCTGCAGAGGTACATGTGTCCAGTTTGTAGTGCTTTATGAAAGGAGACAAGGAGGACAACATCTCCGCCCTGCAGATGTCCTCAAGTGAGGCTTGTGTCACCCAGGCAGTTGTGGTAGCTGCATTTCTAGTTGAAATGGGCAGTTACTCGTCTGGATATATCAAGAGCCTGAATCTCATAAGTCTTGGCTATATAAGCCCTGATCCAATGGTCAATGGTTGAGGAAGAGACTTTGGTACCCATTGAAGATGGCTGAAATGAGGCAAACAGGGCTTCAGTTTTGCGATACGTCGATGTTCTTTTGATGTATCTCTGAAGTGCCCTCCTTACATTCAGTTTGTGCCATCTGTGCTCCATATCATGAGATGGAGTGGGGCAGAAGTCAGGTAGGATAATTTTCTGAGCCCTATGGAAACAGGAGTTTATCTTGGGGATGAAGGAGGGGTTGAGGTGCAGAACTATCCGGTTTGGGTGGAAGGTACAGAGGTCTTCTCTGACTGAAAAATCTGCCAATTCCGATATACACCTGGCCGAGGTAATGGCCATTAAGAAGGCAACTTTGAGTGTTAAGTAGCACAGGCTTACAGATTGAAGAGGTTCAAATGGTGCCTGGGTAAGGGCTTGTAATACTGTAGACAGGTTCCAGGAAAGATACCTGTGTATGATTTGAGATTGACAACTCCTTTGATGAAGCTGC
The DNA here is from genome assembly GCA_004320025.1 of Laticauda laticaudata. Classification (NCBI taxonomy): domain Eukaryota; kingdom Metazoa; phylum Chordata; class Lepidosauria; order Squamata; family Elapidae; genus Laticauda; species Laticauda laticaudata. Next base: position 76,355 of record BHFT01018282.1, read on the forward strand.
AGACCAGTGGATGCCTGGCTAGGGAGTCTGCTTTCCATAGTGCAACCCCGTGGACAGGGTGCCTACCTGTCTGCACACTGTACTAGGAGAGAAACCTTTGTCAAGTCCCTCCTGTAAAAAGTCCTGATCTGCGGGATAGAAGCCGCAGTGGGATCTGTGCCTTTTTTGGCACACCACTGATGGAATGCTTTCCAGGTAGCATTTTATATTCTGTTTGTGGAGAGCTTCCTGGAGGCTTGTATTGTCCTGATCACCTTTCTTGAAAAGTTATCCTTCCTCAGGATCCTCCTCTCAAGTTCCAGGTAGTCAATTGGAGCCACTGAGACCCTGGGTGTTTCAAGATCCTCTGGCTGAGAGAGATCCTGTCCTGAGGAATCCTACAAGGACAGGACACTGACAAGCTCACTAGGTCCGCATACCATGATGGTCATACCATTATGAGGAGGATTTCTGCCTGTTCAAGTAGCACTTTTCTTATTATCCCTGGGATGAGGGGAAGAGGAGGGAAGGCATAAAGGAAGGCTTTGGCCGCCACATTGTCCACTAGGATCAATACGTGTTGGCCAATACGTGCTTTTGGAAGTGTTTGAGAGCTAAATGGATAGCATGGAGTTCTAACCAGTTTATATTGTGTTGAAGATCCACTGGGGACTATTGTCCCTGCGTGAGTTGGGACTGTAGATGGGCTCCCCGTCCTAACAGACTCGCATCTGAAGTGACTTATGCAATTGGGTTCCTTGAAAAGGGACCCCTTGATGATCACTGGGGAAACCCAGCACTGGGTTTCCCAGTGAAACATCTGACTTCAGTCGAACTTTGATGTTGGAGGTGCTGGTGCCTGCCCTCTGGAATGGTAGGGGGAACCATTGGAGAGGTCTGGCATGTAATCAGACCCAGGGCATTATGGCTATGCACTATATCAATTTTCCCAGGAGTTGGGAAAACACCGCTAAAAGGAACCACACACTCTGCTGTGACTAAGGACTTGATGCTGTCCTGGCGCTCCTGGGGCAAGTAAACCTCGCACAGATTGATATCTATCACCGCGCCTAAATGAGTAGGTGGGTGCACGGGACTAGCTCGCTTTTCTGGAAGTTGATGGAAAAACCATGTTCTCGTAGAACCTGGATTGTAGAGACCAGGTCTGACTGGGCTTGTTGGCTGGAACTGGACTGGATAAGGATGTCATACTGATAGCACTGGACGCACACCAGGATTGTTTTGAGGTGTGCGGCCAGTGCTACTAGCACTTTTGTGAAGGACCTGGGGGCCAATGATAGGCCAAATGTCAAGGCCTTGTATTGATGATGTATAATAGAACCTGAGAAACCTCTGAAGGGAGGGATGGGAATGTGGAGATAGGTCTCTGTCATATCGATGGACATCAGATTGTCCCCCCTTATGCCTTCCAACACTGACTGCAGAGATTGCGTTTTGAATCTCTTGTACTCTATATGAGCGTTCAGCTTTTTGAGATCCAGGATCGCTTTCCACCCCACCCCCCCAAGGCCTTCGGAATTATGAACAGAGTAAAACCCGTGTACCTTCTGGTCCTCTGGCATTGGCTCAATGGCCTAGATGTCCAACAAGTACTGGGCGGCCTTGTTCATGAGCTCTTTTTTTACAAGGTTTTTGGAGGCTGGGTAAAGGTCCTTGAAGGAGTAGATAAAAAATCCAGATGAGAGCAAATCGCACAGTTTTTAGGACCCAAGAATCGGATGTCTTCCATCGGTCTGCAAATAGGGCCAGCTGGCCGCTGATGGGGGTAGGGGTCTGGCAGTCCTTTGGATAGATGAAAGGGGTGACCTCCTGTGCCATGAAAGGACCATTTGAACTGGAACTGTTTTCTCTTTCTATTTTGAAATCCCGATCTATCTGGAGGTTGATCTAATATGGGCTGGTAGGATCTTTGGAACTGCAAGAATTCTTGACCTGATTCGTTTCTTCCACAGCACTGGCATCCAACATTACAACAAAATCGGGCTGCATGCAGGGAAGAATTGGCCACAAATTCACCGGCTGCCATAAATTTATTGATGTCCTGATGCATTCTAATTTCCTCTGAGCGAATCCTGGCCTGTAATTGGCAAAGCCAGAGGAGGGATGTTCTAGTGAAAGGAGGTGGCCACCATTGTTTTGACCACCCAGGCGTTGGCCTGGTGTGTCCTGCAGAAATTTTGCTCTGCCTTCTTATCCTCTGTCTTAAGGGCCTTTGCTATGTCACCAGAAATCGCAGAAGATGAAACCAAGGACACCAAAGGGTTGTACAGAGGGGATAATTGGACTTGATAAGGAGAGGAGCCATATTGAAAAAAATATATATCATTACCCCTCAGAATAGGGAAGGATCTTGGCTGCATCCATTGTCTCTGAACTACGTCCAGAAACAACTTGGGGCAAGGGATTTCCGGTTGTAGAACAGTGGGTTCAGAAAAAAACCTGCTGTTGGGTCCCTGATTTTCAGGTGAAGCAGCTGAAATATTAGGCTGACGATCTATTAGGGCAAAGGTCCTAGCCTTGTGTAGTAGGGATTTAAACAGTCCTGGACTGAATAGGCCTGTGAGCGGGGTGAATCAGGAGATAAATCTTCATGTTCTTTTTTAAAAAAAATATTTTATTGAACAAAACAATTAAAAACATTGAACATGGTGAAGTCAATTTGACATAACTTTTGGTCAATATCGCATATATATATTATGCCGTTCACCCGAAGCCAAGCCGTACTAAAAGCCCCTAATACACAAAACACAATGTTGCCAGCCAATCAAGACAAAAAAAAAGCCACAAAACAGACAGAAGATATTAGAAACACCAATCAAGCGCAGAACACAGTACAAATTCCAAGACCAATAAACACAGACCAAGCACTCCCAAACTAAGCTGGATGAAGAAAAACGCATTCTGGCACAGCAATAGGCTAGCCCCAATTTAAAACTGAAAGCAAACTGTAAGATTCTGACTCACAGACGAACACAATACAGAAGCGCTGATGCATGGCAGATGAGAATTCTGGCCGAATTACGTTGCTACAACTTTAAACCAGCACAGCTACAAGGACCATGGGAAACTACCCGAACAAAGCTGAACAGCATACATGAAAGTAACCGTGGAAAACTTAAGAAAAGCAAATTATATATATATGTATGTATGTATGTATGTATGTATGTGTATATATATTTGTTTTCCTAATTTTCGCGCGGGTACTTACATGTTATGTGTTCAGCTTCTTCGGGCGTATTACCGCCACGTCATTGTAGCTGTGCTTTTAGTTGTAGCACACGTTTCGGCAGAATCTCATCTGCCATACATCAAGGCTTCTGTATTGAGTTCGTCTGGTGAGTCAGAAATCTTACAGTTGTTTCAGTTTAATATTTGGGGCTGCCCTACTTGCTGTGCAGTAATACAGAAGCCTCATGATGCAGATTGAGATTCTGGCTGAAAATGTTGGCTAGCAACTTTAAAAAGCACAACTACAATGACGTGGGATAATACCCGAATTATTTATTTTAATTATTATATATATATTTTTTTAAGCTTTCGCAGGTACTTAACATGTGTGCTGTTCAGCTTCCATCGGGTATTATCCCAGTCATTGTAGTGCTTGTTAAAGTTGTAGCAATGTATCCATACAGAAGCCTGAATGATGGCAAGCTGAGATTTCTGCCCTGAAGACGTTGCACTACAACTTTAAGAGCACTACAATGACGTGGATAAATACCCGAAGGACAGCTGAACAGCACATAGTTGTAAGTACCCGCGAAAGCTTAAAAAAACATATATATATATATATACATATATACATATATACATACACACACATACATATATATATTCCTATAAGCAATTATTCAAATATATACATTTGTTCATTCATATATTACATTTCCAACATCATTCGTCTTTTCATCTCATTCAATCATTTACCCTTTCAGCAAATCCTTTCCCAATTTAAGACCTTCCTCTCTGCTCCCACCAGTGATAGAATTTGTCCCAAATTGCATAATATGCCGATTCAACTTTGTTTTTCATTTCTAGAGTTAGCTTGTCCATTTCAGAGCATATCAAGATTTTGTGTACTATTTCTTTTTCAGTTGGTATGTCTGTCTCTTTCCAGTTCTGGGCAAATGCTATCCTTGCTGCAGTAATAATGTGTATAATCAAATAAAGCTCATCCTTCTTATGTTTTTTGACATAATTCCTAATATAAAATATTCTGGTAGGTGAACTACTTTAAAACCCAACATTTCCTCCAGCAACTTCCCCATCCTAAGCCAATACTCCTGTATTTTTTTGCACCACCACCATGCATGGTAATACGTTCCCTGTTCTACTGAGCATTTCCAACAATTTGGGGGCTGGCTTTTATACATTTTGGCCAATCTGGCTGGTGGAAAATGCCATCGCTAAAACATTTTGAACAAATTTTCCTTATATGCAGTGGCCATGGTAATCTTTTTATTTCTTTCCCATATTGTTTGCCATTGGTCCAAATTAATATTGTACCTGAAATCTCTGGCCCATGCCACCATAGTCTCCTTTACTTGTTCTTCCTCTAATTTATAGGCTAACAGAAATTTGTAAAGTTTCCCTATCAATTTGTCCTCTGATTCTAACAGAATTTTATCTAAAACTGTTTCTTGCATGTTAATTCTCCATTCTTTTTTATCCCTTTTATACCTTGCTTGTAACTGTAAATATTCCCACCATTCTAAATCCAACCCATACTGCTTTAAGTCCTGTCTATTTTTTAACTCTCCGTCCCCGTTTAAGACATCTTTGTAAGTGATAGCTTTCTTTTGTTTCAATAGGTTTGGATATGTTACTGTCTCCAATATTGATATCCAATTTGGCTTTTCTAAATATATCTGTTTTCTAGTTTTATTCCAGATCTTAAATAGTGCTTGCCTAATTCTATGTTGTTAAAAATATTGATATAAGCCTGGCTTGTCAGGCCATAGAAACACATGCCATCCATGTTGCAGATCATGACCTTCTAACTGCAGAATTCTTCTATTTTCTAATAGTATCCAATCTCTAACCCATATAAATGAAGCTGCTTGATGACAGATTTCCCAATCTGGAAGGTCAACACTTCCCCTTTCTGTGGCTTCTTGTAGTGATTTAAGTTGAATCCTCATTTTTTCCCCCTGCCATACAAAATTAGAGGTTATCTTGTTTAGTTCTTTAAATTGGAGTAAATGTGGCCTCAGGGACCCTAGTTCTGTCTCTGACCTGTAAATCTGTAGGACTAGGGATCATGCAATCAAATGGAAATCTTTGAATTTGGATTTCCTCTGCAGATGGGATGTATTCCTGCTGTCTATCTACCTCTGGTGATCAAGCCCTGGAACTGCAGGCAATTCCTGTACTAATGGCTGCTAAGGGAGGGAACAACCAGGCTCAGGCTGGGAGGAGGGGGAATACCTCACCTGCTCTGCTTGCTTCTGAACTCTGGAAAATTGTTTTTCCAATGCCTTTTGCCTTCGTTCTTTTGCTCTTGTAGGCTTTCTGGAATAAAGAGCTTTTGTTTGCAGCCTCTTTACTTGCAGATCTGGCCTTCCTAGGGCTCTGCTTGAACCGTTTAGCACATTTGGGCTCCATGCTGGCTGCTGCTTAGTCAGCCATGTGCTTGCTGCCCAGAACATGCAAGGAGAGCAATGCTCAATCCTCTTTCCTTTGGGGCAGCTCTTCAGCCCTGGGTTCCTACCCTAGGCTGTAACAGTGGTGGCCCTACCAGTCTCCTGGATAGCCTGCACAACTTGCCACGTGGTCAAAATGGCCACCGCCAGCCCGAAAAATCAGCTGTGAGCCGCGAATAGTGCAAATGGCCACCCCGGAATTACCTGGTTGAGCCTGGGTGCGCCAACAGCGTGCAGGGGGTGATAATGGGTTCAGCCCTCCACCATGGGGATCATTTGTGGCATTCCCGTTTGCCTGGGCTGTTAGACCTTAATTGATAGTTCAGGGGACCTATGAAAAAAATGGGGTAGGCAGGAGTTCCAATTGCTGCCTGATTACAATGTTTTTTAAAACTTTGCAAACCTTTAGGAGAATCCACACTTTAAATGCTGCTTTCTGCTGAAATTGCTGGAGCCAACCTTTGCCACATCTGTATAGGGCCAAGACTGACTGGGGCTAGGGGACTTCCTAGCCCAACAGGAAGAAGTGTGGCAAAAATTGATGACTCAGTTTCTGGGCAGAAAGGCAGATTCAACCCACATGTGTGTATTCTCCCATAGGCATGCTGGAGAACTGGTTGGTTTCATTATAACATTGAAATTTAAGAAGAGAGCGCCACCTGCTTATGAAAGGAAATACAATATATATTTATAAGCCTGGCAAGATTTCTGATATGGAATAAACAATATTGATCTGGAGGACCATGAAGATATTTACTGAGATATATGTATCTTACCCTAAGACTACCAGAGATTTAAATGTGAGAATAAGGAAGATGTCTAAATAAAGTGACCCCTGAATGTCATGATACATGATTGAATTGAAAGGGGTTTTAAAGAGATTTTGAACAACTTCCTGGACTACTTAAAGGGAGCTGAAGGATTAACTATGAGACATAAGAAATTATGATCAGTGTATTTTTTGCAGAGCAATTTTAGGCTTCAGTATATGGTTCCTGGACTATGGATAAGAGCGGGACCTATTAAAACAAGACAAGATGCTCCATCAGAGAGAAATGAGTGGAACTTTGGAAGATATGGCATTGATGTATCAAAGTATAAAGGACATTATAATAAGAAACCACAAGGAGATTAAGAAAATAATGCATGTCATAGAGGGCAAGCTGGAAAATATAATGCAAGGGACAATGAGTAAAGATCAAGATGCCCAGGAAAGGGAGGAGCCAACAGAAAGAATGCAGGAAAAAAAACAGACGAACCAGCAAACAAAAGAAATTAAGAAGGAGAAAACAATAAAAATAATGATGACTGACTAAATAAAACAAGGGGAAAATACTTCAAGAGATTTAAAAAGAGACCTGGAGAATCAGGAAGGTATATTTGAAAGGGAGGGGCATGGGTAGATACTTTGAAAGCTAGAAGTGGAAGAGGGTAGAGATGGGAGAAATATTTGGGTTGAGTAGTCAGGATGTGGATGCAGACAGAAACAAAGATCTAAGAGAGGAACATGGGAGACAAGTCAAAAAATGAATAAGAATTAAAATACTAATGTGACCAAAAGATTATGGTTAACAAGGAAATATCTTTTAATATAAGGGTGGAATGACTAAAAGCTAGAATACAGATAGAAATAAGAAAATGGGGAAATATTAGTATATACATTTTTATATAATATATAATAAAATAAATATATAATTAATAAGGTGGGAAAATTAGAGATTGAATGGTATTATTATGCATGTTTAAATAATATTGGAACAATATATTGAAACACTGAAATAATGGAATAGCATAACTTAACATAAATATGTGTATTAACATTAGAACTACATTAGCTTGATGAATGTATTGAATATAATTAATACTACTATTGTTTTTGTATTAAAATGAAATTGCATAACAATTAAAGTACTGATGTGCATAAGAGGTAAGGGGTAAAAAGTATTTTAAAAAAAATATAATGGGGGCATGATTAAAAATTAGAATGGAGAATAAGAAAGGAGGACTATTAATATGGAAATTATTTTTATATGAGATAAAAGCAATAATTTGAGGGAAGATTAGAAATTGAATAATGGAATTATCATGTATGTTTAAACAAATTGTTTGTAAAACTAAATCAAGCAAATGTAAATTCATTTACTCAATAAATTCACTCGCCAAGAGCAACACCAACCATAAGAACCTTCATTCTCGCCCTGACCTAACCTTACAGCAATGTGTACGATCCCGTGAACTATGCTCTGACTCAAAATATTCCATGTATTAGGAACTACTAACCTATACATTGAGTACCACACAGAATGTATCAAAAACAAGGCCTACAACTTTCATCCCAAGAACCATCACCCCAACATCCAATATTAAGCATGCATGCCCCTTACTTCCTCCAGACCCACTACTACATATCTTAAATGCAAACTACTCAATACAAGAAGTCACGCAAACAAAATGCATGAATTTCTCATCTTACTAAGCATGGTCACATTCGACATTATATTTGTCTGTGAAAAGTGGTTGAATGCATCTTTTCCAGACTCCAATACCACAGTAAGAGAATATCATGTTTATCAGTCAGATCATGAAATCCGTAGAGGAGATGGAGTTGCTATCTTCTATAAAAAGTCCCTAAATCTAAAAAAGATTCAAATTACACAGGAACTTGCTCTTCCAGAAACCATCGTCTGTGAACTGTCCTTAAATACCACAATCTGCTTCTTACTATGCTACAGAGCCCCTAACAATGACATAGTTCATGCAAACAAGCTAACTTCACTGCTAACGTGGGCTGCCGCTTGCCCACACCCTCTTATTTTCCTTGGTGATCTCAATTTACTTCTTATAAACTAGACCCTAAATGAATGTACATCCGAACTCATACATGCAACCCTATACACTGGGACTGGATCAATTAGTAAATAACAACACCAGACTCAACAACTGCCTCTACCTCATCTTCTGCAACAGCTCAAACCCAATTTGGCCTACAAATACAAAAACCCTTTTCAAATAATGACCACAGCATGATTGACTTTTGTCTCAATTTACTCCTTCACAAGCAGGATCATAATGATGGATTCCCAAAATACAACTTCAAAAAAGCCAACTATGAGCTGCTGACCTATCATCTCTTGATTAGCACATACTGTTCTCTGGCTGTAATACTACAGAAGACTATTATAATGCATTCTTGCTTGAACTCGAAAGAGTCATTAAACTACATGTACCATTAGTAACCCCCAAAAACAAATTACCCAAAACAATAAGGAAACTTCAATTTTAAAAAATCGCTATGGCGAAAAACAAAACTAGCTACATAGAAAACTTTAAAAACCAATACAACACCTTATATCAACAGATAAAGGCAGAATGCACTGATTATCACTGCAAGCAAGAGGAAAACATCCTACGTACAAAATCCACCTGCCCCTTCTACAATTTTGTAAACACCAAACTTAAAGACTCAAGAACTATCCCACCCCTAAAAGGACCAAATGTAGCGATGAAGCCACTAAGGCCAACCTCTTCAACACGTTCTTCAGTTTAGTCTTTGTAAATAGCAATGGCTCATGCCCACATTTCCTAATCATACCACAACTAACCACAATGATCTACTGTATATTGACTTTACAGAAGATAACATAGAAAAGGCACTACATAACCTAAAACTATCCCTATCTATTGGCCCTGATGGATTATGTGCATACTTCTTAAAAAAGTTATCCTCTGCCATAGCAGAACCCTTAAGCATAATATATGAGATATCATTCAGAACCTATGGTCCTTAGCAACGGTCATCCCTGTATTCAAAAAAGGTGACCCCAGCCTGGTTGAAAACTCACTGTGTTGCGTCATGTGCAAAGCTATGGAATCAATCATAAACCAATCCATTACCCTCCACTTAGATTCAAACAACCTACTCTCCAAAACACAACTTGGTTTCAGGAAAAAATTGTTCTGCAATCTATAACTCCTACAGTGTAAAAAACATATGGACTATTCTACTCGGCCAGGATAAAGCAATAGATGCAATTTACATAGACTTCTGCAAAGCCTTTGATTCAGTGGTACACGACAAGTTACTGTTAAAATTAAACTCTTACGGCATTTCCGGATCCTTTCATAAGTGAATTACTGTGTTCCTGTCAAACAGGCAACAAATAGTAAAAATAGTAAAAATAGTAAAAACTATTCAACACCACCAATGCTACCGTCCTTCAAAGCGACCTTGATTATGTGTCTGAATCGTCAGACAATTGGCAACTCCAAATCTTGACCAATAAATGTTCTGTCCTACAGATTGGTAAAAAAAATCAGTACACCAAATACAAGCTAGGCAGATACGATCTCATTAATGATCCTCACTCTGTCAAGGACCTTGGAGTACTCATACTGAACGACCTAAGCACCAGAGCTAACTGCTACAGCGTTGTCAAAAAGGCATTAAGAGTTGTAAATCTAATCTTACAAAGCTTCTCCTCAGTTAATACTGAATTGTAACTAGGGCATACAAAATCTTTGCTGGACCAACACTCAAATACAGCTCATCTGTCTGGAATCTGCAGTGTATATTGGACATTAATATAACTGAGCAAGTCCAGAAGTATTTCATGAGCAGAATACTACACTCCTCTGCTCACAACTCTACACCACCAGGCTTGAAATTTTGGGCTTGGACAACCTAGATCTATGCCACCTACAGTTGGACTTAAGCGTAGCACACAAAATTATCTGCTACAATGTCCTACCAGTCAATGACTACTTCAACTTCAACCACAACAATACAAGAGCACACAACAGATANAGCAACAGAGTGGTCAATGCCTGGAATGCACTACCTGACTCTGTTGTTACATCCTCAAACCCCCATTCCTTTACCCTTAAACTATCTACTATTGACTCCACCCCATTCCTAACAGGTCTGTAAGGGGCATGCACAATCGTGCCTACCATCCCTATCCTATTCTCCCCATTTATTCGTACCTAATTCCTTATCCATACATGTTTATTCTTATACCTATTATCTTGTAAGCAATTAACAAAACAAATAAATAAAATAAAATAAATAAAATATTGTGATTGGCATTAGAATATATTGAAACGCTGAATTATTAAATAATGAAGGACTATAACAATACAAATATATGTATTAACATTACAATTACATGTTTAATGAATGTAACAAATATGATTAATATTATTCTTAATTACATCAAAATATATGATACCCAGGTGCCACACTGTTCACGCATTGATGTGTATATGTAAAATAAAATAAAAAAATTGACAAAAAAACCCAAATGGACCCTTTTACCACCTTTATGAATATTTGCATGATTATTATACGGGTTAAACTTTATGATATACACAATTAGATCTGTAACCAAATGTAATATCCTATTACTTTCCCTTATTCAGACATAAGCAATTACCAAAAACATAAGAGGCAATGATAGTTTTAAAGGCAGTTTTTTTTCTTCCAAAGGCAGTCTCACTAGTATCCTAAGACAGTTCTACCTTTATTGTAACTCACATTAACAAAATCTTGCAATTTTGAAAGTATTTCTGCCCACATTTACTCTCCAGAAAAATCAGGGCAGGTCCCTTCTAAAATGCTTCTCACATCCCCTCTGTTTTTATGGGCTGAAATATCTTTTGCATAACAGGGCAACCCAACATTCTCCAACCTTCCAGTTGGCAGCCCAGCGTGGGGGGAGGGGGAAAAGGTTGGGGATGGTTTTGTGTGAGGGAATGCATGCTCAAAGCTTCATTTGTTCAGGATCCCTGATCAAAAGCCCCTGTCCCACTGCACTTACGGATGCAAAGAGGATGTAAAACGTTAAAAAAAGCTTGCCATCCGTTAGACGCGTATTGCATCCGTTGTGTACTCACTGCATACGTGTTTCATAGCGCTGATACGTGTTTCATACGTTCAAGCATCCATCCACTGCGATTTCATCCGTGCAAGAAGTTTTGAGCTGCACAACTTTGTGAACGGATGAACATTCCGCTGTGTATGATGTAAATCCGTGACATTCCGAGCAAAATGTTCTATGTCCGTTTATCATCCGTTAAATGTCCGCTGAATATCCTCTCTGCATCCTCTGGAGTATCCTCGCAATTCACATCCACTGCAGCTGAAAACGGAAAGAGGGAGGAAACAAAAGGTACACGGAACATTCTACACAGCTTAGTAGCACGGAAATAGAAAAGGATGCGCAGTGAACAGTTTGCATCCGATATACATCCGCTAGGCTTCCTATGAACATCCATTTAACATCTCCGTACATATACCCACATCCATCTTTTCCGTTCTTTTCCGTTCTGTTTATGAAATTTTCACCACTTTTTGTAGCGGATGACACGGATGCGGACACCCCCAAAATTTTGCTCATCCGCTGTGTCCTTTATGCATATGTTTTGCGTCCGTCAGCCAGTGGGACCTAGCCTTTACCTCTTCCTTCTTCTCTCAAGGTCATTCCCACATGCTATTACAGTAACATAATGCCAAATTATTTCCAAAAGTTATATATGCTTTTTTTAAAAAACAAAAATACCATTCTTGTACATTCATTATAAAAAGTGGTCAGTTCAGAATTTCAGTATCCCCTAAACTAATTGATAATTGGGGGAGGGGGGGAATCCTCAACATATAATTTGTGAAATGCACTGACACATGTAGTAATATAGTCGTTTAATCAGCTTACCTAAATGTAGAGGTTAGACTGTTGTTTACAATGATAACTAAATATAACATTTTTTTCTGAATACAATATTAGTAAGACATAAAACTATATACTTTGAAAGATCCTTTCTATGTGTTTGACCACTATGTCAAGTGTTCATCTTTTCTCTTCTGCTGTTTAACATCTAAATGAAATAAGGGAAATCATTTGACACATACTAGCCACCTCCACCTTCACTGTTATATTCTACTGTATATAACTACAATAGCACTGCCCTTGAATGTTTCCCAATTGGCCGGATGAGGAAAACAAGTTCCAATTAAACCCAAGACAAATGACATTTTTGTTGGTAAAGAAAAAACTGGATCTGAGGATTGAGGTGATGCAATCTAGGAATATTCTTTTCACTCTAGTTGTCACCAGTTTTCCAGAAGATAGTTATGGTATGGAACACATTTGCACAACAATAGTGAATGTGCCAAATACAACCCTTATTGAGCTAAATTGGACAGTAACATTTATTATCTCTAAGTTACAGACTATCAGGAATATTTGAAGTAGCATACTTTATCTGAAGCTATTCTTGAAATGTGATTGGAAGTTGATACAAAAGTGAAATTCATGCTACTAACTAGTGCAAAATACAGAGGTCATAAGATACCTGTTTTAAAAGTGGCTCAGCTATCTGGTAACAAAAGCTATAATGTTCCCATCTGGGAAATGCATTTGACTCACTCTTACAAGATTTAAGAAATAACAAAATGTTTTTAACTAAGCTTCTTTAAATGGTTAAATTATTTTTATGATAATGTTGGTTATATTAATGTTTATTCCCATGCTCTACAATTAGCATTTTAATTATTTCAAGCTGTATGGTTTTATAAACATAATATTAACCATAATAGCAGCAACAATGTTAGCAACTTAATGCAAGTTTTAAGGTATTAAATAAATAGTTTTCAAATTGGACTATAATTTTGGTCCTTGATTTAACATTAATACTCAGGAACACCCACCACTGAAGTGGTTTACAGGCATGAGTCTTCATCATATAAATGCATACAGTACAAGTAGTCCTTGACTTATGATCATAATCAAGCCCACAATTTCAATTGTAAATTGTGATGAGTATGTCCAATTTTATTACTTTTTTGGCAGAAATTTAAGTGAAGATGGTGATCATAAAGTGAACGCCATGATTGCTAAGCAAATACATTGTTCACTACGGTACTCTTTTTGCTGGAAACTGGAAGTAAATGGCAAAAACATCATAAACTGCAATCACGTGGATGCAGAGCTCTGGTAGTGCACAGGTAGTCCTCACTTAATGACCATAATTGGAACTAGCTAAGTGATGTGGTCATTAAGCAAGGCATCAGATGACCCAAAGGACTTATGATCTAACTTCTCCTGTAACTAATTGGTGAATCACCTGTGGTTGTTAAGTGAGACTTTACATGACTGTCACTTGTAATTTTACTGCCACTTTCTCCATTGACTGTTTATCAGAAGTTGGCTATGAAACATACAAACAATGTGACTATGGGACCTTTTGACAATGTAAGTATGATGACCTGTCGTAAAGTTACTTTTTCAGTGCCATTGCAACTCTAAATCATTATTAATCAGGGCAGTTGTTAAATGAGGACTACTTATACTCAATACACTTATATCCTTTCTCATCTGCTGTGGCAGTTTAAAGTGATTTAGAGCACATTAAAAAACATAAATCATATTTACTAAACGCTAATTAAAATGATGGTGGGGGAGAAAAAAACTAATTTTATCACAGATACTGAAAAATGAATAAAGCAGTTAGTTTCAATTTATCTAAAAGAGAATACAGTAGATGACCCACAAATTTTGGAGGGAAAAGGAAAATGTTCCAGGGAACAAGTAAACTATGGAGGATCACTTGCAATAAGTCGTTCAACAGCATTCAGATAAATTTTGAATACATAGCAGGTTCTCCCTTGTCAATCTCAGTAAAAGAAAGGCAATCTGACAGGTATTCTGATCCCACATTCTTTAGGATGCTTGCATGTCATAATCAACTCCCCAAATCTCAGTATTTAAACTATTTTAGCAAAAGTGTAATAAGTACAAAGTCAGGTTGTTAGCTATTGCATTTTTACTACTTGTGGCTTTCAGATGAAACATAGGCATAACCCCACACAGATCACATTAAACTAATATAAAAGTGATATTACTAGAGCATGAATAACTATAGCTAAGCCATTTTTATTCAGAGAATCATATAGTTGATATACCAAACAAAACTGGTAATAACCACTCCTTTATTCATAAATATAATTTGGATCTGTGACTGGGTAGTTGTGTCAATTCCGTGTATCTGCCATTCTTCAATGGAAGCAGAAAGGTGGTAGTGGATACAAGTAATCCTTTTTGATATAACATGAAGATCTTAATTCTTTTACTGAATCTGTATGGCCTTTAAACAATTTACAACTGTGGGCTGGAGCCCCCAGATGCCTGGAAACTTGTTACCTCTTGGAGAGATAGCAAGAGGAGAAGGGGCCATAAAAATTCCAGCTCCAAAAGAAAGGGTCATTGGTTCTTACCTGATATGACCTTTCTCTTTGGGTGGAGATAGCATTCAGGATTGGGTTATCAGTCGCTGATTGGACTGAGTCTGTCAGATCTTTGAGGACACTCCCCTGTTGCTATGGGTTCCCCAGAAATTGCCAAAGGAATAGTGACAGAAAAACATGCTCCACTGGATTCGGAATGGACCCACATCAGGGTAGGTCTGGATGCTATCTCCACCCAAAGAGAAAGATCGTATCAGGTAAGAAGCAATGATCCTTCTCCATTGTGGTGGAGATAGCATCCAGGATGGGACATACCAAAGCTGGCTGTCCTACGGGTGGGCCTAGTGCGGTCCAAATCCTCTAGACAGGGTGGACCTTTTGAAGAACTCTCTGTCTAAAGGCTGCCTCTGCAGATGCAAAAGAGTCCAGCTAATAGTGTATGATGAACGTAGAAGGTGAGATCCAGGTTGATGCCCTGCAAAACCTCCTCCAGAGAGGCCTGAGTGGCCAATGCCACTAACGTGGCTGCACTTCTCATCAAATGGACCGTTATCCTTGGAGGAACTGCAAGACCTTGGGATTGGTAGGCTTTTGGATATTGGTAGGCTTTGGTAGTCTTATCCATCTCCCACAGTTGCTGGAGTAACCTTGCAACTCATAGTAGAAGGTTGGAAAGAGATAAAGAGGGATTCAGACCTCCAGAAGGGAGAGATTCGGTTAACATAAATACGCAGAGTCCTTCAAACATCTAGAGCGTGCCACCTTTTTTCTAAAGAATGTACAGGATGCGGACAAAAATCAGGCAAGATTAGTTCCTGGGCTCTGCGGAACCAAGAGTTCACCTTTGGCATGAACAAAGGGTCTAGTCTTAACACAACTCGGTTCGTATGAAACACACAAAAGTCCTCCCTGACCGATAAGGCAGCCAAGTTCGAAATCCTTCTGGCAGAGGTGATTGCCAGAAGGAAGGCCACCTTGCAAGACAAAAATTGCAGGGAAGTAGATCTGGAGCTTGGAGTGGTTCAAATGGAGCCTCAGTCAGTGAATGCAATACTTTAGTGAGGTCCCATATCGGATAGTGATCAACCATTGGAGGCCTCAAGTTTGTAGCCCTTCAGAAACCTGCAGACTGTGTGATATCTAGATAGGGATTCTGCTCCCCCCCCCCCAAGGAAAGCACAGAAGACAAGGTTGCCACCTGCCTCTGCAACGTGTTGGTTGATAGGTCCTAGTCAGGGCCATCTTGAAGAAAGTCCAGCACCTGGGCAACCGAGGCCTCTGTGGGGTTCCTCTCAGATCTAGAGCACCATTCTCAGAAAGCCTTCCAGGTTGCGTCATAGATGTGATTGGTGGAAGGTCTCCTAGAGGCTTGAATGGTTTGTATCACCTTTGATGAGCAATGCTCCCAGATCAGAGATCAATCAGATCTCAATCTCCAAGCAGTCATCTGAAGCCACTGGGGTTCTGGATGTAAACTGGTCCCTGGCTGAGAGACACTCTGTCCACTGGCATCCTCCAAGGGTGGGACACAGATAGGTTTACTAAGTCCACAAACCATGGCCTTCTGGGCCAATGAGGAGCCACAAATATGAATTCTGCTCTTTCCCCCAAAAGTTTCTGAATCACTCTCGGGATCAGGGGCAGAGGAGGAAAGGCATAGAGAAGTTCCCTCGGCCAAGGACTACGTAAGGCATCCATCCCCTCCTCCCCTGGAACAGCAAACCTGGAGCAGAATCTCGGGAGTTGCATGTTGTCCTGAGAGGCGAAGAGACCCACTGCTGGCAGTCTGAAGCACTCCAACAGCTCCTGAAACAAAGTGGGGTGCAAATGCCATTCTGCATGGTCTACGGTGGTTCTGCTAAGCCAGTCAGCCTCAACACTTGTCACATCTACAATCACTCAGCTTTGAGCAATATCTGATGCCTCTCCGCCCATAGGCAGAGCTGTTCTGCTTCCAGCATCAGTGTCCTTGAATGTGTTCCCCCCTTGGCAGTTAATATGTGGCTTGGTTGACATATTGTCAGTTAAGAACCGGATGTCCCTATCTGATACAGTGTCCTCTAATTGCCTCAGGGCCAGATGGACCACCCAAAGTTCTAGCCAATTAATATTGCAGTTCAAATCTGCCCGGGACCATTGTCCCTGGACCTTCCTGGATTGGAGATGGCATCCTTGGTCAGCACCAGCCTGTCAGGGTCCTTGAATAAGAGCCCTAAGGAAAGGGCCTCAGATGACCACCATCACAAGGACTTAAAGACTTGTGGAGTTAATCTGACATGGGAATGGAAGGAACTTCTACCTGTTCTCTGATAAGAAAGAAGTAACCATTGGACTACCCTGGCCTGCAATCTAGCCCAGGACACTATATTAATACATGATATCATCTTATCCAGGAGTTTAGAAAGCGTGTCCAGAAGTACCCTGTTCTTAGATTTTACTTGCCCAATCAACTCCCTGATAACCCCCTGATGCTCCTGAGACAAGGACACCCTGCAGGAAATGGTATCTATTACAGCTCCCAGATGGAGCAAACTATTGGTAGGAATGATGTGACTTTTGGCCTCGTTGACAGAGAAGCCATGCTCCTGGAGGACCTGAATGGTGAGCTCCAAATCCTCTGCTGCTCGAGATGGGGAGGATGACTGGACGAGTATATCAGCCAGATAGCACTGGACTCTGGTTGGAAAGGCCCTAAAGTGGGCTGCCAGGATTGCCAATAGTAAATGTTCTGGGAACATATGAAAGCCCAAAGGGCAAATCCCTGTACTGAAAATGCTTCCCATTATAGCAGAACCTGAGGAATTGTCTATGGGCTAGAAGAATGGGAACATGAAGGTAGGCCTCAGTTAAATCTATGGAGGTAAGGAAATCCTCCTCCCTAATTCCCTCCAGAATAGACTGGAGAGAGTGCATCTTAAACTGCCTGTATTGTACCCAGCGGTTCAGACGCTTCAAATCCAGAATTGACCTCCACCTCCCTGAGGCCTTTGGGATTACAAACAAGATGGAATAAAATCTCATACTCTGTTGGTCCTCAGGCACTGGCTGAGTAGCATGGATCTCCAGCAGGTGCTGAAAAGCTGTTTCCATGAGGACCTTTCTCTCTCTGTTTTTAGAAACAGGACAACAAATGAAAAGCCTCGGGGTTATAGAGAGGAACTCTAGAAAAAGGCCTGAGCAGACTATCTCCAGGACCCAGGAGACTGTGGTTACTTCCTCCCAACACCTGGCAAACAAGGTCAGACGTCTCCCAATGGAAGAGTTGACATCAGATTTATCTGGGGCATCGGAAGGAATGACTCCCAGCCCCTTGAAAGGGCTGCTTGTTGTTAAGTGGGCAATTTCTACCTGTCCTGTCCTGAGGTTGATCCTGCCTGGGGATGAAAGGCCTCTGAGGTCTAGAAACCCCCCCTCCAGCTTTGGGTGTCCTATAGTAGTAGGGACATCTGAAATAAGGTGTCAATCGGAAATCACCCCTTCTGGATCTGGAAGGTAAGATCTTCCCCTTACCAGCGCAGGGCTTCTCCAAACAATTTTTCTCCCTTATAGGGGGCAGTGGCCAACCTTCACTTATGTCTCATATCAGCCTGCCATTGCCTGAGCCACAGCATGTGGTGAGAGGCTATAGCCAATCCTATCGCCTTAGAGGCAAATCTGGCTGCCCTGAGAGTGGCATCAGCCAAGAACTCCACAGCTGCTAGGAGCTTATTTATATGCTGGTGTGATCTGACATCCTCAAGTGGAATTCTCTCTTGCAACTCTTGTTGCCAGATGAGAGATGCCCTGTTGAAAAAGGATGCAGCCATGGAGGCCTTCATTGCCCATGCTGCTGACTTAAAGAGGAGTGACTTGAATATGGCAGGCTGGAAAAGGACTGAAATTGCAGTTTTGTCAGAATCAAGGCCCTCATAGTCGGAATAATTTCTATCCATCAGCTGCCCCATGTCAGATGGGTTGGAATGAGTACTCCCAGCAGGACCAAAAGAAGTGGACCCTTAATGAATGGAGAAATCATTCTCATAATGAGACCTTTATCTCCTACTATGCTTTGAGGAAGAAATGAAGCCTCAGAAGGTGATCGCCTGGTTTGTTTTAAGACAGCTGTTACACCCTGCTTCAATGCCTCAGCTAATAGACCCTGCATGTTAAATTGGAGTACAGGCTCTTGTCCCACTGCAGTTCAAAGTCCCACTGACATGGGAGTAAAGGTAGCCTCTGGGGCCACTCTGGTTCTTAGCCCACAATCTGTCTAGTGCCTTATCCCTGTGGCGCTCATCCCATTCAGCTGCCTTGGAGCTCTTTTGAGCCCCTGCAGCTCTATTCCTTGGCTTGTGGCTTGCAAAGGAGGCTGAAATATATGGGGCTGCAGGGATGAGAGAGCATGATGGCCTGCGAGCCGTTTCCTCCACTCTCCTGTTCTTCAGCCCCATTTAAACTGCTGCCACGGTAATTACAGGCTTCTGAGGTGGCCATTTGAAGCCACCAAAAGCCATCCCAAGCCAAACACAGGGAACGGTGTGGATGTTTAGTCTAACATACCTCCATGAAATACCTCACAATCAGTGCAGATTGGCCCTCAGCCCCGCCCGATCTTCCTTCCATTTGGACAGCTGCCTAAGTTGTAAACTGGTCTGGCTGCCAAAGAAATAGCATACAGGATTGGTTTTTTTACTAATTTAGGCCTAATTTTCTACAGATTTGAGATTTTGTCGGAGCAAAAAAATGCATGTTGTCCAGCTATCTGACTGAGTCAATTTCTGGGGCACCCTTAGCAACAAGAGAGTGTCCTCAACGATCTGACAGACTCAGTCCAATCAGCAAGCAGTGACCAATAACTCAATCCTGGATGCTATCTCCACCACAATGGAGTGCTTCTTGGGAATTTCTTCTCAACTACATTCCCAGAAAAGGGATGGGGAGATAAACATGTTCTAGCTCCCTTTATCTAAGCTACATGCCTGGAAGGATATCAGATCCTGCTTTGAATGTTGACTTGCCATCTTCCTTTTCAACAAAGAATTCCTTTTGAAATATCCAGTTTTCAACAGTTCGTTCTAATCATCTGAGGGGGAGAGTCTAGTCCTTACATAAAGCAGGATCTGCAATAGTGATCAATCCGGAGAGATTTTTTTTTCCCTTCCAAAATTTCACTCTACCGAGGGGATCCTACAAAAATAATGTCTGAACATAGCAATGAGCAAGGGGAAGCCGAATGCTGGGAAGAAACCTCAACAAGTACCCAAAGAAACAATGGCTTCATGTGCCCCATCGAAGTCATCAAAGCTGTCTGCTCAAGTTCCATGAAGCCCCAGTGGTCTAGAGATATAGGAAAGAGAGACAGCTGGGATGGAAGAGCCAAGGGACTAACCATCACCCATGGTAACCGCAAACCCGGGTGGAAAATGTAACTGGAAGCCTTTTCCAATCATGAAGAAATGATCGAGGAACCGCTGGAAGATAACCGACTGAAACGGTACATAAATTGCCTCGTGAGGGAAGCCCTGGAGGACCATAATGTGCAGGGTGAACCAGGTAGCCAACGAAGGAGAGTGAGCGAACCAGAAATCGAGGGACCCCGAGCCGTCACCCGACTTACTTTTGACTGATCGAGCAATCGACCAAGCCAGAGGACCAGCAGCTGTACCAGGTATCCAACACCTTGCCGTTCCAGAGCAGGGGGTTAACCTTGACCAACCCAGGGACCTACAACTGCAGAGAAAGATCCCACCACTGTGGCAGGGCCAGGAGGGTGGACTCAAGCGAGCAGCCACCCTCCCTGCACCCGTTTTTGCTGTGCTTTGGCACTCACTTGAAAAGCATCTCCCCTTGTGTGTGCACCCTTTCGGCTCTGCCACAGCCGCTGGTCACAAGAGAAAGAGGAGGAGGAGGAGGAGGAGAAGGGTCGCCCAAAGGGACATTTCCACTGTGGCTGGCAATCGTTGTTCAGTCNTGCCACAGCCGCTGGTCACAAGAGAAAGAGGAGGAGGAGGAGGAGAAGGGTCGCCCAAAGGGACATTTCCACTGTGGCTGGCAATCGTTGTTCAGTCAGTCTGGTTTCCAAAAAAAGAAATGAAAGAAGTAGCAAAGAGCACCAAGGAAAGCTTGTTGGCTTGGCCCAGCCGTGGCTTTGAGGGACACACACACACACAAAGAGAGAGAGAGAGAGAGAGAGAAAGAGAGAGAGAGAGAAAAAGAGAGAGAGAAGGGAGGGGAGAGAGACTCAGCTGCTTTGCTATTCCCTGCCATCACCCTTACCTTCTCAGGCTAGGAAAGGGAGGGTAGGGTGAGGGGCAGAGCCAGTCATTTCGGGCAAGGTGTAGAGGCGGCAACAAAGCACAGGTGAGTAGAAGCCTGGGAGTGGTGGCTCCAGGATCTGCCAGCCTGAGGGGCTTTAAGGTCAGACGGCCTGGAGCAGCCGAGATCCAAGCGAGCATTGCACCGCGGGTTCACTTGAATGCCCATTTCTTTAGTGTTGGCTTTATGGAGCCAAGGGGTGAGGCCTGGACTGATGTGTGACAGCAGCACCTTTAGCGGCGCTCGCTTGTAAGTGTCCAAATAATCCAATGAAGACAACAGAGGAGTCGCTCAGGTAGAACAACCCCCTCTGCAGTCCTCCTCCTGCAGAAAATGGTCATTTCCTGAGCTAAGAAGGCAAGGAGTTGTGGCTCGGCTCACCCAATTCCTAGGATTACCTCGAATGGTCCCAATTCCCTACTTCTCAGACGTGCTCCTGTGTTGACCACTGCAGGACCCTCCACCTCCTTCCCCAACTTCTCCCTCAATATGAAAATGATGATGCCTGTTGCCGACATGGGTGCAATCGGACGGGCATGGCAGGGCCAACCAGGAGAGATTGTTCTGGGTCCAAAAAAGGGGCTAAAGGCAGGAGAGGAAAGGGGTGGCAGGCAAAGGGGCCATATGGGCGGCAAGTTGTCATGCTCCTGGGTTGCCCACCCCACCTTTACCTCCCACCGGCAAGGCCCAGCAGTTGCAGTGAAATACAAGTTACTTTTTGCTGTACCAAAGAACATGAAGAGAGGCTCGTGTTCTCCCACTGCTGGGAAAGCAAGAGAGTCTTTCCTGGCGCAGCAGAATATTTGAAATTTCCCCTCCAATAGGGAATTGGGGTGCTTTGAGCGGCAGAGAAACAGCCCAGTTGAATCCTGCTTCTCTCTGATGCCCAGAGTTGTGCTGGGAAAGACTCTTGCTTTCCCAGCAGCAGGAGAACATGAGCCTCTCCTCACATTCTCCAATACAATGAAATTTAGCTCAGGTCCCCACCACTCTGCATCTCGCCCCCTCACCAGGATTCACAACAGCTGCTGAGCCTTACCTGCTGGGGGTTAAAGCGGTGGGCGGCGGCGGCAAAAGGCAAGTGGAGTGGGGGGGAAAGACAGGAGGCGACTCAGAGTTTGCAGAGCCTCACTCACCCAGGGAGATCAGGCAGGGCCACAGTGGAAGGAATGCAACAATGGCTTGCCTAGCGGTTAGGCAAAAGTAGGTTGCAAGGGATGCCACGCATGCGCAATAAGAACTGACAGAACTGGTAGAATCCCACCCCTGGAGCAATCCTACTCCAAAAGAATGAATGTGGGCAGTTTCAAACATGTGCTTCTACTTCCAAGAAACTGACAGAAACCAAGCAAGGATGGGCCATGTGGGAGAAAGAGGCATATCCTGTGCGATAGGCATTCTCCACAGGCATTCTAGGAGACACTTCCTAGAAGGAAAAAAATCCCCTTCAAAGTCTGGACTAATCATAAAAATCTAGAAGCCTTGAAAACTCCATGGAAACTCTCCCCCAAACAGATACATCGGGTACAATATTTTAAACATTTTAATTTTACTCTCAAATATCTCCCAGGGGAAAACATTTCTTGGCAGATGCCCTGACAAGGAAACACCATAAAATAGCAAAAAGATTGGAATTCTAAAACCCATGATCGAACCAACCCAACTTGCTGCCAAAGTAATCACCCGAGCACAACAGAAGAAAGAACCACTTGCTGACAATGCAACTACCTCCAAATTTAAGGAGGCACTACTTAAGGCCCCGTCACACTGGCCGACGGATGCAAAATGTTTCTAAAAATGACACAATGGACGACAAAAATGTTCCATCCATTGTTATCCGGTCTCAAAAGGGACAAAAATTTGCATAACCAGAGTGGAAAACACGGAAAGGAACGGACGGGGGGAGGACGTAGAGCGGATGGAAAGCGGATGCTCCACGGAAACCTAGTGGATGGAAGCGGATAAGAGCGGAAGGCACATCCGCAAGGCTTCCGGGGGAGCGCAGCAAAGCGGACGGGGAACGGAAAGAGCGGATGCAGAGTGGATGCCGAGCAGATGAAGCGGATACACAGCAGATACCAAGCGGATGAAGCGGAGGCAGAGCGGAAGCCTAGTGGATGCCTGGCGGAAGCCTAGCGGATGCTTAGCGTTCACTGCGCATGCGAGGAGAATGCATTGCGTCAACCCCGCGGATATAAAGGGAAGCAGCTCCCAAGCAGGTCAACATTCAGAGGAAAGACTTGCTGCCAGACACAGCTTGCCAGCCAGCCAGCCAGCCACCCAACAACCATGGGGTAGAAACGGGACCCTCTGCTATCTGCTGCCAGCCCTGGCAAGAGGGACAGGGCCACCCTCCCACCCTCTGGCCCTCACTCTGCTTCTGCTGGGG